>CAUYSK010004361.1:0-51025 GCA_963575035.1 Avahi laniger | reverse complement strand
CTCTTTCAGTCACCAGCAGGCTGCTCTGGGAAGGGAATGACCTTGGTGAAGTGGCTCTCTGTAGCTGAGGCTCATCCTGAAGGAGCTGAGAATTGGAGGCTCTGTACTGACTGTAGTCCGTGCATCTGGGCAGCAAGTTTTCCTTGGAGGGGGATCAGGGTAATGTATCTCTATGTGTACCATGGTATTCTTGCAAAAATCTGTTTTTTATTTCTTTTTCTGTAAGCTTTAGGACATGTTCTTTTCCTTGGTATTGTTAGGGAAATTTCTGTGCTGATTCTGTTTAAAATCACAAAGCAACAAGTAGACACTGACACCTGTCAGCCTTGCAAGCTAACCACAGAGTAGTTGAGCAAAGCTGAACAAAACTGCAAGCCTGTCATGATTATGATGTTTGTTACAAGCCTATCATGCTTCTACTACCTATAAGAATTATTGTTTATTGGATAACTTTTAAGTCTTTTTGCTAATTGGTTAATCATTTGTACCTGTGTGTGATTTGTTAAAAGTAACCCCTCCAAAAAAAGTATAAAACCTGACAAAAACCCGGAAAAGGTGTTCAGATTCTGGGAGGCTTGACCTCAATCTGGGCCGCTGGCAATAAAACTTTCTGACTCTCCAACTCTCTGCGTGCCGCTCGGTTATTCCCCTGGGACTGGTCACTGACACTTGCCGTAACAGTATTAGGATTATTCTTACAGCATATTTATGTGGAGTACAAAGGTACAGAGGAAGGTGCAGCCCTGCAGCCCTGTGCCACAGAGCCTGGCTTGATAAGATAGACGTGGGCTGGATTTAACCTCCGATCACCTCCCAGCCAGGTGCCGTTGTGCAGAGCACAGCCTATACATCCAGAGGCATGGCCCTGCTTGGTGGGCTCCAGTTTATGAGGATGTGTTCTGCTCATTTTGCTTAGCATTTGGTGGGGCTTTTACCCCAAGAGCTTGAAATTTACTTTAGTTCTGGGAAAATTTCTTCCTTACTTCGTGCTGGTTGTAAGTTCTGTGGGTCATGACAATTAACAGCCTTCACTTAAAGGCATGAAAAGTAGAGTGTGTGCACAGGTGAGACTCCCCTCTCAATGTAGCTTCCTCATCCTGTGTTATCTGTTGATGAGATTCCATATGTTTTCTCTGCTCCAGAACTTTGCTAAACTTTCAGATCTGCCAGTGCTCCTTCTGTCCCGTTTTTAGTGTTAATATGGGTATATTCACTGTTTAACTTATTTATTACAATCACTGGAGTTTTAATGGGACTTTTTTGTAGAACGTTGAGGGGAGATAACTCCATGCACTCATTGCTCTCTCTTGCAGAGGTTGTTCTTGTGGTATTCTGAGTCACATTTGACTGAAAAGTTGTGGCTTAAAATTTTCTATGAGTTGGGCTTTAGAGGAGGCATTCTGATTGGAAGGAGGTCTGAGGAGATGAGTTTTGAAACTGTTTGCTTAGAGCAAGTACACTGATTTTACTTAAGAGTATATGACTATTTCACATGCATGAACTGAGGATTATTGGAGATTATGGAGGGTCAAAAGTCACTCATCCCAAGGTGCCACCATTGTTTAGAACATATTTTACTGAGTCAACTGTTGTTAGATGGATGCTGGCTATCTTAGAGAGGACTCATCTATCCCAAGAAAGAAGTTAGAGAAAAATGAAAAGACTTAATGATTTTCTTCATTCTATTGAATTGTTTTCATAGAGACAACACTGTAGAGACAATGTAATGTGTTTTGTGCATAATTTTTGCATACAAGCTGCTCTGATAAAGACACATGTAAGTTATTTCTGGCAACATCCTCAAATTAGACGCCTAAAATGGCTCTTCCTCACTTTATTTCACAAATATACCTGGTATGGACTGAATTGTGTCCCCCAAGAATTCATATGTTGAAGATTTGACTGTATTTGGAGATAGGGTACTTACAGAGGTAATTAAGGTTAAATGAGGTCATAAGGATGGAGCCTACATCAAAACATGAATGGATTAATAAAATGTGGTATATGTATACCAAAAGTACTACTCAGCCATAAAAAAAAATGGTGAACTAATACCTCTTGTATTAACCTGGATGGAACTGGAGACAATTCTTTTAAGTAAAGTATCACAAGAATGGAAAAACAAACACCACATGTACTCACCATTGAAATGGATCTAATCAATCAACACTTATGTGCACATGTGGAAATAACATTCATCAGAAATCAAGCAGCTGGGAGGGGAGCGGAGGGGATGGGTAAATTCACACTTAATGGATATAGTGCATGCTATCTGGGGGATGGGCACACTTGTGGCTTTGACTCAAATGGTACAAGGGCAATTTATGTAACCCAAACATTTATACCCCCATAATATTCTGACATTAAAAATAAAACAGAAAAAAAATAAAAGGATGGGGCTTAATCCATTAGGACTGGTGCCCTTATAAAAAGAAGAAGACACAAGTAGAAAAAAGACCAAGTGAGGACACAGTGGAAAAGTGACCACGTATAATCCTAGAAGAGAGGACTTAGGAGAAACCAAACCTGCTAATGCCTTTGATTCTGGAATTCCAGACTCCAGAACTGTGGGAAAATAAATTTCTGTTGTTTAATCCACTGAGACTGTGGTGTTTTGTTATGGTAGTCCTAGCAAATGAATACAATACGCTAAACTTTTCTGTGAGAAATTTTTGTGACACCCTTATTTGGAGTCAATTTCAACTAAATGCTATTTCCCAATTATTTCTGACCTTTATGAAGGTCCAAGATTAATTAATTTGGCAAGACATTTAAAAACTATTTTTATACTGGTTATGCGCTGAGCTTCACAGAGATATGTATTCAGTACTGTTTTGTTTCTATCGCTGGGCTTGGTGCTCAGGGCATACAGAAGATCCTTAAGACATGGTTTCTCTTCCTAAGGATTATTTCCTATAGGTTGATCTGCATTAAATGACATGGATATATCCACCCAGGGATGGGCAGGGTGGATATATCCACCGAATGAATGGCTGTTGCAAGGTCTGAGAAAAAACACAGGAATGGGAAATATTAACTCAGCTGAATGACAAACAGGTCAAATTGTTTCCAAAGGCCTGAAGTGTTTACTGAGTTTTTACTCCATATTTTTAAGAGAACAGCATTCCCAAGGTGTTCACTGCTTCCCAGTTGACCATGACCTTTCATACCATGCTTCTACTTTGTTGCTGTTTACTGCTTGATCTGATCAAAGCTCCCAGCCCCATCTTTTACCTACTTCCACACTGAGGACTTCAGTGGACTCCAGTGATTATCTGAGTGTCACTCCATACTGTATATGACGTTAAAAGCAAGATATGCATCCTCTCTGTCTCTTAATGAGGATAATTACTGTTCCTATGTAACACACATAAAGCAGTCAGCCTAGTTTAGGACATGTAGTAGATATTCATTATGTGTCATGTGTCTGGATGGTGCCTCCTCACCTTCAAGGAGAAGCTCAAGCTTTCCACTCCCCGCCCCATCCCCCACCCCCTGCTCAGCTGTATTTGGTATTTCTCCCTCTTGGCTCCTAAAGCACTTGCACATTTTTCTCTTATTTCACATCTCACATTATGTTATAATTATTTGTTTAATTATCTATTTCCTGCCCTAGTGTCATAAATCATGAGAATCCTATTTTATTTTTTATTATAATTTCAGTTTATTATAAAAGTGCCTTGCACATAGTAGGCATTCAAAGATTGTTGCTGAGTAAATACTTAAGACCAATTGCTCTTTGATTTGGGGTAAAGCATATAGAAAAATAAGAGAGAGAAAAAAATGGAGTTGAATTATAGAACACAGGTGAGGGAAAGTTTTAAGGATTTCATGATATTTAATTGCTTGGCTGTCTGGGAATTGATGATTATAAAATATCTGATGTGATCTGACCCAGTGGGAATTGGGCAGGTGAATGAAATTCTACTTGGGGAGATTGGCATTCTTGAGAACTGACAAAGGCTGTATCTCCCATCAGCTTTCGTGTTATTTTGGTTCTGCTTACAAGTGGCTATTAATGCCTCACCCTAACTACCGCAGAACCTAATATCCTCCCAAATGCTATCCTCTACAAACCACAAAAGTATTTTCTCAGAATAAATCCTTGAATTTCTCTCAATCTTCTAGGATGAATTTGCAATTATTTTTCGCCTACAGAGCATACTTTGAAAAAAAATTCAAAGCACCATTATTGCACATGTAGAAGAAATCTTTATTTTGCAGATTATTCACCTATGATCTGAATCCTTAAAATTGCTTGGTTTATGTGGGGTTTATGATATGTGCTGGGGATTTTTCTCCTTCATGAAGGATATGGCTCAGCCATCTACTCAAAGTGAGTTTTATTTAAATATCATTATTAGAAAGCTGAATTGGTTCAGAAGATCGTGAGACTCAAAGCAATTGTTCTGCTCAAATCCTCAAGGACAAAGCAAGGGGAATGGAGCCTTGTCCAGGACCTTGGAAAGATGTCAGCTTAGATGACAGGCTGGTGTTAGTGAAATCTTTTAAAACATTGTTTACATAAGAATTATTTTTTTTAAAGAACTATGGTGTGAATCACACTATTTTCAGTTATACTCAATCTTTTAGGTAGCTGGCAAATTTATATACATTATCAGTGAGATAGATGATAATTTTTTCTGCTTAGAAATGGTACCAGGGAGGCCTAGGGTCCAGCTTTCATTCCTTCAAGGGTTAGCCAGCTAATTTCAGTGCCCTAGTGCTGATAGCCCCTTAATCTTCACTCTACCTTATATAATCCCCTCTTATCCATGGTTTTGCTTTCCATGGTTTCAATTACCTGTGGTCAACTGCAGTTTGAAAATATTAAATGGAAAATTCCAGAAATAAACAATTCATAAGTTTTAAATTGCATGCTATTCTGAGTAGCATGAAGAAATCTTGCACCATCCTTCCTGGAACGTGAGTCATCCCTTAGCATATCCAAGCTGTATATGCTACCTGGCTACCTGCCCTTTAGTCACTTAGTAGCGGTCTCCGTTATCAGAGCAACTGTTGCAATATCAAAGTGCTTGTTTTCAAGTAACCCTTATTTTACTTGATAATGGTCCCAAAGCACAAGAGTAGTGAAACTGGCAATTTGGATATGCCAAGAAGCTATAAAGTGCTTCCTTTACAGTGAAAAGGTGACCTTGGCTTTCCTTGGCTAAGGTTCAGTACTACCCATGGTTTCAGGCATCCACTGAGGGTCTTGGAATGTGTCTCCTGCAGGTAAGGGGGGACTACTGTAGTTAACATTTATCTAAACACATATCATTTCTCATGACTTCCCTGTGAGGAATACAGTCATACAGTCATTCTTATTTCAGAAATGTAGAAACCCAGACTCAAAGAAGCTAAATAACTGGCTCATGAACACAAAGTATTAATTGTACATGACTGTGATGATAAGTTTTATGGCCAGGCTATAGTCCCCAGTTATTAAAACACTAATCTAGGTGTTGCTCTGAAGATATTTTGTAGATGTGGTTAAAATCTATAATCAGTGGATTTTAAGTAAGGGAGACGATGCTGGATAATCTGAGTGGGCCTGATTCAGTCAGTTGAAAGTCCTGGAGAGCAGAAACTGACTGAGGCTTCCCAGAAGAAGAAAAAATTCTGCTTCAGCTTCTGCCTGCATGTTCAGCCTGACTTTCTTATGGTCTGATTTGTCAGATTTTGGATATGCCTAGCCAGTCCCAATAATTGCATAAGCAAATTCTTTCAATAAATTTCTTAATATATATCACCTGCTGATCCTGTTTGTCTGGATGAAGCCTGGCTTATATAGTGACAAAGCGACTCCTCAAATTATGAAAGCAATACCTTACATTTGTATTGTGCTTTATAGTTTACAAACTGTCCGCATAGCCATTACCTTTAGTAAATCCTAAGGTTGTGAATAGGCAAGTCAATCAATCATTACCACCAATATCATCATCATCAGACGTCATCATCATTGCCAGACACCACCATCATCATTATTGTTGTTGCCACTTCATAACTGAGAAAAAGGATTATGTGGCCTATAAGAGGAAGAACAGGGGACCAGTTTTTCTAACTCTATATATTATGTGCAACATCAGCATCTACCCGCATAAACCTTCAAACGCTTTACCCTCTGGGTTTCTTGATGGCTTCCAATGATCACTGCCTCCATTATAACTTACTACTGCATAGCTGTCCAGCCACTACACCTGTGACAAATTCTGGGCTTTGTCACCGTCTGTAATCATTTCATTTCTAAAATCTCTCTTTTAAACATCTATTAAAAAATCTCCAGCCATGACCTCTTCCTGTGGATTCTTTATCAAAGTTCTGATCATTCTGAAGTCCTAATTAAGTGGTGAATGGTTTGTGTTCATGGTTATGTGCATCCTATGGATTGTTCTTTACTAGCAATTTTTAATTTAGTAATATCAAAATTCATTTTTACCCAATGAATGCCAGTCTAGCTACAAAGATTTTAATGTAAGTATCTCCTGTATCTCTCATAATGCTTAATCCTCTTGAATGATTAAGATGAGACCATATGAGATATTTCTAAGTTATATGTATGTGTATATGTGTTTTTGTGTGTGTTCCACATGTCACAGCATGTCAACTAGAGATCACGGTCGAATCTGACTATTTGAGAAAATTTATCAAATCATAGAATACTACTCTGGAACTCAAAATCTTGACATTTATTTTAAGGATGAGGAGGAAAATAACAGCTAACAAAGGCAAGTTATTGTTAAGTTTAGCCTAAAGCTGCCTCCTTACATGATTTAAGTTTGGCCTGAAGGTTTCTCCGTATATAGTGAACTGTAATCTGAATGAATGTGTAAACAGACTCTAGCCTATTCTTGTACTGGTCACTGAGTTTTGGCCATTCAAAGGTGGCCAATTGTTCAAACTGTTCAAATAAGAAAAACACTGAATTGTAATCAATCCAGCTGTTTCTGTACCTCACTTCTGTTTTCTGTCCATCATTTTCCTTTTTCTGTCCATAAATCCTCTCCGACTAGGTGACAGCAGTGGAGTCTCTTTACACCTATTCTGGTTTGAGGACTGCCTGATTTGCAAACCATTCTTTGCTCAATTAAACTCTGTTAAATTTAATTTGTCTGAAGTTTTTCTTTTAACATTATAGAATATTGATAAGACTGATAAGACAACATGGTCCATTATCCATTTATTGAATAAATGCATTTAACTAAACAACCTCAACTCCAAGCACAATTATAAATTTTGTAAGGATGATCTGCAATATCATGGCAGAAAGTTTAAAATGTTTGCCGTATATATAATCTCTATTTTTTGGCATTTAGGTAATTCCACTTTTCTAAAAGAAGTAAAAATCAATAAGGGAAAGACAACCCAATAAAATGGGCAAAAGAATCAAACAGATATGTTGAAAAAGAAGATATATAAAATAGATAATGAGCACATGAAAACTGCTCGACATCAGAAGTCATTGAAGATATGCAAATCAAAACCACAAGGAGATGCTGTAGCTCATGTCCACCAGAATGGCTAGAATTAAAAAGACTTGCAATACCAAGCAAGTGTTAAAGATGTGGAAACACTGGGACTCCCATACATTGCTGGTGAGAGTATGAAACTGGTAAAACCACTTTGGAAAAGTTTTGGCACTCCTTGTAAAGGTAAACATTCACCTATCCTATGACTAAGTAATGCAACCCTTAAGTGTGTGTTCAAAAAAAAAAAAAAGCATATGTCTACGAGAAGACTTACAGGAGAATATTCATAGCAACTTGATTAACAACAGACCCAAACCGGAAAGAACCCAAATGCCTATCAATATCTAAACCGATAAATATTTCTGGTGTATTAATTCAGGGAATAGTATTTAGCATTGAAAAGGAATAGATTACTGAAACATACAACAGTACGGATAAATTTTACACATTTTAATGAATGAAAGAAGCTAGACCCAAAGGAGTACACACTGTGTGATTTTCTTTATATGACATTCTAGAGCAGGCAAAATTAATCTGTAGTTATAAAAGGTACTTTAGTGCTGCCTGGTGCCCAGGGTAGGGGGATTATTTTCAAAGGAAATATAGAAACTATTTTAGGGGTAATGGGATGTTCTACTTGTTGGTTGTGGGGCGGTTATGACAGCAGGCTGTGTTAATTTGCCAAAAGTCATCAAACTGTGTGCTTAAAATATGCGCATTTTATTGTATGTAAAAACTATACCTCATTAAAAATGGACATCAGAAATAAAAAAATAAAAATACTATAATGAGCATCTTTTTACTTTAAAGGAATTTTTATTCCTTTCATTATGATAATTTCCCAAGCCTTTTGCACTTGTTCCCTGAAACCATATGAAATTGTGATAATTTGCTTGATATTCAAAAGGAATATATGGGAATAAATATTTAACTGACAGGATTTCTGTCAAGGACTGAAGTAAAAAGTTTAGGCTTTTTGAGGGGAAGATATTTTGTTGAGGGGCTTTCATTCAGCCTTTTAGATACTGGTAAGGTCTGCTCTATCTAAAATGCTACAATTCTCAGGAAACAGTTTATTCCATCTTACAAGGCTTGAAAGGGACTGGTTTTGTTTTATAAATTCCTCGCAGCCCAAATTTTAGGAGGAGATTGACAAGAATTTGGCTCCTATATGATTCCCAACCCCTATTCTCACTCCTTTCCTTCTCTCTGGTCCAGGAAGGAGGAGCCACAGGCTGTGAGTAGCAGATGCTTGGGATGTCCCACATCCCCTCAGCCCCTCTGATTCAGCACAGCTAGGTGGACAGCTCCACGCAGGAGACAGAATCACACAACATGCAAAGGAGGGGTAGCTCTGTACTTTTTGCAAAGCCACCAAAGACTGCTCAGCTGCACACAGGTAGAACTTGAAGTATGATGAAGTTAGCTTTCCTGGAATCAAACCTCAACCCAACCACTCAAGCCCCCACCTACTCCAGTGGAACAGTTCTGAGGTAAGTTCTCCATGGTTTTTTAGTAAGCCCCCAGCAGATTAAGCCCTTCTTGCCCACAGTGACAGCAACTCAGAAATGCACTCTTTATTAGCCTTTCTTTCTTTGTCTTATGTTCACTATACCCTCAATTTTACATCCCCTCAAATAGACCACCTGCACCCAAGTCCCTGCCCCAGCTCTGCCTTTCGGGGAATCTGAACCAAGCGCTATTGCTGAAAGTGAGTTGTGTGCATAGTCTTCTCTCTGCCTGGTCACCATTCTACCCTCCACCTTCTTGGAGAATACTCCTATTCATCTTTTCAGTCCTTCAGTGAAAACTTCTGTTGCCCACCCAAGCAACCAGTAAAAATCCCGCTTTGCCATCCTCATTGCACTTTCCCATATCGCAACCTTTATTTCACTGTCCTGAGGTTGTTTTCATCTCGAACTCCCTTTAGGATTTCTGAATTAGTGTGAAAGGACTCTGGAATGAGCTAGCAGGACATGTAACTGCCCCTACACCGTGAGCTCCTGTGGGTAGAAACTGCAACTTGTTTGTTTTTGAATCTCAGCGTCTCACACAGTTTGGGCATAGAGTACCTAATAGATGACTGCTGAACAGAAGTAAAATCACTCTGCTGGACAGAGGCACAAGCTCAGAGAGAAATCATCGTCTCTCCCATCTTTTCCCTTGGAAATCCTTCTTCTCATGGTATTCTTGTTCCCTGCCTGACACTGAGCTGAAGTCCACAGCCAAAACCATGTGACCAGTGTCCCTAATGGAGATGTACATGCCCTCCAGACCTCTGTATACAGTTGGGCTGGGTCCCTGCAGTATGCACCTGAAGCACAAGGTCACTGAGGCTGGCTTAATTTAGCTGAGCCATTCCAAGGGGGATAATGGTAGCACTGAGGGACACCTTCCCTGTACCGATTCTATTATACAATGTCTTGCTGACCTGCTCTCCAGGGCCCTTTGACTTGGCAGCAGCCAAGAGACATTCAGAGACTCAGGCCCTGATCAAGATCATTAGGCATACCCTCCCTCCACCTCCCAGGAAGCAAGCATCAGGGAGAAGGGGCCTGAAAGTGCAATAGTGCACAAGGGCCCTTGGCGTTCAGTTACTGGTTCTCCATGGAATGACAGAAACTGGGGTCATCATTTAAGTTCTTCAATACTTGGTTTTCTCACCAGTGAAAGGAGAAGAAGAAAACGTATCATAACATCATTTTGACGGTTAGATGGAATAACATTTAAAACACCTTCTGATGGGAGCTCCATCTTTTATTGTTCATGAATATTTTTGGTAGCCTGATAAAGCTGATGGACTCCTCAGAACAATTACTTTAAACTCATAAAACAAAATATGTAGGATTACAAAAGAAACATTATAAAACAGTTATCAAAATGTGTTTGCAAAAAAATTGTGTTAGAATGTAATATATGTTTCTTCACATATTAAAAATTAAAAGATCAAGCTGAGAGTCTGATAACTACTATAATTTTGAGATAGTGCAACACATAAATGATATTTTGATTTGTCTGCGAAAGTATAATATTGTACATGAATATCTGTGATTTCTGTTGTTGACAAAATCCCATTGTGGGTTCATAGCCTACATTCATAAATGAAGAAAGTGCCAAATATTAGTTAAAGGATAGTGAAAATAAAGATGAATTTTATTTCCTCCAAGTTTAGGGAGCCCTGAACCTCTTGTCTAGCAAAAAGTTAACACTGGATAGAGGTTAATCCCCTTTCTTTAATTTCCTCTTTCTGATGCCTCCTCTCAACAAGTACTATCTGCAAGCTTTCTTCACCTCTCACTTCCTAACAAAACATGACCTGAGGAAAGAACCTGACATCAGGCATTTAGCCTGTGGGGTGGATGAGTGTCTATGTCTTTGCTTTCATTCTCTAGAGTTTTTCTCATTGTAGCAGCACTGAAGAAATTTCTGCATAAGGGCAAGGGGAGCCTCCTCAGCTCCCAGGAAGAATTCACATCACAAAGGGAACAGGTGACACACTTTCCTAAACTTCAGGCTGGTGTTAAGGAGCTGCAGTGGACTTGATTTCCAACCACCATCCCAGGTAGCTTGGTCTCCTTAGTGATCAGAAGCCCAGGGAAATGGAACCCTGATCTTTTTGGTCTTGCTTTGGTTCCTGCTTGGTTCCTGCCATGTTAGGGTGAAAGCTGTTTGTGTATGTCTCTTCCCAACTCAGTGTTCAGTGATGGGACATTTGTAACTAGAGACCAGTATGGTAGGAGTATTTATACCATGGAATTGGAAAATGCTACACATAAGGGCTTCTCAACTCCCACCTGCATCTATCTGGAAAGCCAATTGTGAAAAATTTGTCAGCACATCACTGTATCTTCTGCTTCCTGTCTGGAGATTCTGCTTTGACAAAATTGGTCATTCTTTTTGTTTAACCACTGTCTGGGGCACATTATTGTATCCCTAGAAAGGGACTTTATGCACTTTGGGTGTTCCCTGATTCTGTACCAGAGTCAGCAGATGACAGCAATTTTTCTCTTTGCCAAAACCTAAAAGAAGGTCTCACTTCTCCACTTGGTGAGTGAGATTTTCCATGTTCATAGTTTTCTAACAGTCAGGGTAAACAAGTAGGAACCATTACAACTTGTGAGAAGATATTCACAAAAAATATAGGTGATTTAGGATAAATACATCTGATAGGAGTGTTGAGCAGGGGTCAGCAAACTTTCTTTTAAAAGACCAGATGGTAAATATTTTGGACTTTTTAAGCCAAGATGCAAAATTGAGGCTACTATGTAGGTACTTATATAACTATTTTGAATGTAACCATATAAAAGTATTTTTAGCTTGTTAACTATGACTACACAGGGAATTGGTTGGTGTTGGTTCACGGGCTGCAGTTTTCTTACCCCTTTTGTGGAGGATTGACTTGGGGGATGAGAAGAAAGCCAAGGTGGTCAGGTAGGATTCTGGCAGGTAAAGATGTGGAGAGCTGAGACTCTGATAGTAATGTGGGGAGGAAGGAAGAAGGAGGAAGGGGATGGAAGAAATTTAAATATCTGATTGGATATAGTACATAAATGGAAAGATGAATCAAAAATATAATCTGAGGGCTGGCTGCAACTTGTAACTCCATCTTTGGGATTCACAAACAATACTAGAATATTAAAAGCTTTGAAAAACTGTTCAGTCCAGCATTTCTCAAAGTTATTTACACATTGTGTCCTTTACTCATGGACAGCTTACTAATGCCCCCCAATGAGGAAATATATCATAGAATGTACTTTAGGTTTCATTGACTTGACCTATAGTTGAATATTTTATTTTGTAGGAGTGAGTGTTCCTTGAAATGGAAGGATTAATGAATTTAGCATTTGCATGTGTATATATGTATGTGTGTGTGTGTGTGTGTGTGTTTGGGGAAGAATTATAAAATACGAAATACTCATAACTCCTATGGGAGGTCATGTATTACAAATTAATGCAATCTTAGTGCCTGGAAGAAATTAGGCAATTATTCAATGGGCCAAATTGATATAGTTTTTAAATTATAGAAACACTTAGTGAAAATTAAAATTAAATTTAAAATTAAAAATGTGCTGATAGTTGTTTTTAAACAATTTTTGCTGCTGTAAGGTCACATGGCCCTTTAAAATCTTCATTTTCAATCTTCTTTTCAGCATGCTTCTTCCAGGTGGCTGTCTTTGAATCCTCTTAAACACACTTACTCCTTCCTTTTTGAAAAAAATGTACAGCAGTTTCTATATATCCCTCTTTATGAGAGATATTGCATTTATTTATATCTATATCTGTTGGACTGTGTTAATAGAAAGATATTGTATTCATATTTTTTCCCCCAGTTTTTAGCAGAATACCAGAAATGTAATATATTCTCCTGAATTAATCAATCAATAAAAGTTTGGAGAAGGTGATCATTTCCATCTACATACAAATAAAGTTAGATCTTGTATCTCTCACAGTCCTATCAGGAAAACGAGAACCACACCAATTATTTTAACACAGATAATTTAATATAAGAAATTGAATTGCTAAACAGATATTTGGAGAACTGCAACTACAGAAAGATATAGTAACTACAGGAAGCATCTACTACCCTTAGGGTGGGGGAGCAAAGGGCAGAGGGGATTAGTAGAACCTGAAAGGTTGAATCAAGGGCCCCACCGAGCTGAGCACGGAGCAGCAGGTGCGCCTCGCTGGTGCTGGTGTCTCTGAAGGGAACCCGTGAGGCTGGTTCTGGGAATATGGAAAAAGAGGACTGGAATCAACAGCGGCTGCCAGGGTGAAGAACCGTTGCTGAGGGAAGGTTGACAGAAGCAGGAAGCAAACAGCAAGGAGCAAATCCCTTCTCCTTCCTCAAGCCTTGCAGTCTCCCTTTAACACCCTTTATTGGCAGATCTTAACTGGAAGCCAGAAGGCAAAGGAGAAATTTTATCTGTGGAGTCCAGCCTCAGAATGATAAAACAGAGAGCAGAAGTGTGGGTGGTGCTAAGAGACAATAGCTTAATAACCAGCCCAGATTCCAACCTACATGCGTGGTCAATATCCAAGTGCCCTAAGTCTGGGCGACTCAAGAGGTCTTTTCCTCCTGCCAAGGGCTAGAATAGTCGCAGGCATGATTTTTGAGTCTTTCCTTTTTTTCCCCTTAGACAGAAGAAGCTGTTCATCTGAACAGAGAAAATAATGGTTTTAATTGCATTTTTCTTATAATTTAGAAAGGTTTAAATAGAGAGAAGATGTTCTGGCAAAGAGCAAAACCATTTGGTAACTTGTTCTAAAGGGTTTTTCAGAGTCCCTAGATGCAGCTGTTCCTAATCCAGTGATTATGTGCTTCACGTTTCCATTTGAAGTATGAGGGATTAGGAGGTTCCTCTTTTATTGCTGGTGGTGGTGCTTAGTGGACAGCTCAGGGATGACAGTGGTGTGTGCCCAATCGCAATGCACAAGAAACAAAAGGAAAGCGGCACCCTGTCCTCCCAATGCTCCCTCCCTTGAGGGCGCAAAGTGAAGCACCTCCCTCAAAGAGCTGAAGTATCCCAGAGTCTTCTGCATAGATCTCCCAGTGATCATGTAGAATGTTTTTTTGTTTTTTTTTTTTAACAGAGGAAATCATTCTAATGTGGAAGTCTGATTTAGGGCAATG
This sequence comes from Avahi laniger, assembly GCA_963575035.1. Lineage (NCBI taxonomy): Eukaryota > Metazoa > Chordata > Mammalia > Primates > Indriidae > Avahi > Avahi laniger. Next base: position 36,925 of record CAUYSK010004361.1, on the reverse strand, counting down.
TGTGTAGTGTGAGGAAAGAATATGACAACTGGTTTTGAACCCAGATCAATCACTTACTAGCTGGATGGTCCTGAGGTAGTCACTTCACTTTGTTATTGATAACAACTGTACCTGATCTACTCTCTTATTTGACTCATTCTGAGGATTGAAAGTACCCACGTAGCTCATTCTCAAGATTAAAATCACCAGAATGGAACTTCTCAAACCATTGACATACTGTGTATTCATTAGCCACATCCTTCCCAAACACTTCGTTGACATCTCAAGCTGTCTGTGCTGCATTGGTTCCACAACGGAACTCATATTCGAAAATAACTCAAATTTTTGACTTGTCCATGGTTTCACAAACATTGCTCTAAAAAATTTGAAAGATAATCACAACTCAAACAGTGCCTTTGAAAGAATGAGGATGCACTTTCACAATAAAAAAAAAGTGTCAAAGTGAAATGTCAGAGATATTATCCATGAAACTTAGTACTTAAGGAAATTGGACGTTTCATACTTAATAACCTAAAATAGTATTGCAAAAAGTAAAATGAAATAAAAACACAAAGGATCGATAATGATGGTGTTTGGTCTATTTCAGTGCACTTGGTTCTTGACTCTATAGGGGTAGAAGAGAGAGACATCCTCCCCAGTGATTCCTTTCTGCTATAGAGAAGACACAATGTGTCCCTTTCTGGGCTTATGGTGTACATCTACTTCCATACAAATGTTTATCTCTAATGTTATTATCAGCAAAGCTTTCGATGTGGAAGTGAAAATAAACCCAGGAATCTGCTTTCCCAGATCAATTCAGTTTCCGTTGTTCATTATTTTAAGTTTTTTTTCAGGCAGAGGAGGGCAAAATGGAGTAGATGACTCTGAAAATTTAGTTTGAATCTGGAGTCAACTAATAATAATAATAATAATAATAATAATAAAAGTTATAGCACTAGTAGCATTTGAATGCTTACTGCATGCTGGAAAGTTTTTAAAGCACCTATGCTGTATTAGTTCCTTAAAATAACCCTATGAAGTATATTTTGTTTTTGGCCTCATTTACTATTAGGAAACTGAGGCATAAAGAGGAAATGAATCTTACCCAGGGTTACAGATAGCAAATAACGGGGCTGGGGTTTGAACCTACACAACTTGGTTCCTAAGGCTGAACCTTTAGCTACTCCATTGTATTCAAGAAAAACTTTAAAAAAATATATTGTGTAAATCAAAGTTGTCTCTTAATGGTTCTTGTTTTTTCACATAAAGATATCATTTATTGAACACAAACAAAGTGCTAGACAGGGTCCTAAGCATTCTCCCAGCATTATCTTATTTAATCCTCACAACATTTTATCATTATCCTTATTTGTCACATGAGGAAACTAAAGTTCAGAGAATTTTAAGCAGTTTGCTCCATCAGGCTGACACTTTTAATAAGTGTTGAAGCTGATGTTTGAATTCAAGTCTATATAACTTTAAAAACCATGTTTTAAAGAAGTGAGTCACACAACTCTTTGTTTACTAACAACATATATTATCCCTGTTTCTCACGGAGGCATCCCCCAAACTTCCCCGAACATTAGTGTCAAGCTTAGGACACTGGAAAAGCTGAAATAAAGCTAAATGAAGATCAGAAATCATGTAGTGTCAGCGAGGACTGGGTAATCATGCTAGGAAACCGGGGTCAGGGGTAATAAAACGGAGAATAATGCTCAAGCTTTGAACTTCTTAGAAGACCAGATGAAAAAAAGGAGAAATCCAATGCTTTATACAGTTATTACTGTTAAATGAAAATAAGTAGACCAGCTATGCAGAAGACAGAAACTTTCCCTAGCATTCAGAGCCAAGAGAAATTTATCATCAGAAGTCTTGTATTTGGACAATGGTCACAGTTTATAGGGAACCTCTATCATACACGACATGGTGTAAATGAACACTTGGCGAAAGATACCAATTAGAATTTATATCATATGTGAGATAGAAGCATTTCCAGAGTGTCTATGAAGGAGAATGTGTTGTATTCATCTCTGGCATCCTTATGAGAACTCACTTTCTAGTGAAACTTATCAATTTATGTCCTTAGATCTGTTATAACAACTACATGAGTAAATGTGTTTACCAACCTTACGGAAGAAAAAAATTGCGTTTAGGTACTGAGTCAATTGTTTACTTCTGTAAATACTGGAATAAAAATTTTAAAACTAACTTAAAACTAGTTCAACTTCAGCTTAATGGATGATCTCTATTTTCTCCCTGAAAGGTCTGACCGAGGCCTGAGGCTTGCTCCTTCACATACCCATCTAGCATTTAATTTGGTCCCACGTTAGCTAAGGAGGGCCTCAGGCTTGGCAAGCGCCTCGGCAAATGAAATAAGGGATGAAATTTTGACCAAGAACCTGGTGGATCTCAATGACCTGCAGTGCTTTCATGGACTTCAGGTGTGACTAAGTCAGCTGAGCCCTACCTGTTAATGTTGTGCTGAAACAGACAGGCTGAAACTAATTGTAAATCACCCAGGAAGGTGAGAAAAAGACAGGAATGCAATCAGGAGATAAGTCAAAATCTCTAAGGTAGAATGGTAACCTTTCAAGGGCACTGAGATAAAGATGTTCAGAACTGGGCTTATGGCTAAGTAGCAACAGCACAACATTCTTGAGCTTGGGACCATAGTACTTTAGCAAACCCTAATCTCATGCACTTAGTCTGGGTATTCAAATTCCTCATGCTGCATCACTTTATGGATAAAATTGCAAATGGGCAAGTCAAGGATAAATAAAGAGGCTCAGTGGATCCTGGCTATGTGTATAGATCCTGATCACGGCCAGGATCTAGGGTTTTACTCCAAAGTGACATCTATATATCTAAGTCTGTTGGTCCATTCATGCATTTCTCCAAGCATCCATCTATTATCTAATGGAATTACATCTACTAACTAAAGAATTAAACCTAGTTCAATACTGATGGACATGAAAGCTAGATTTAATTTCTTTGTAATGATGAAAGGAATGCACTAGAAATTACATAAAGCATAAGTAAACTATGCATTCATCTATAACTACAAAAAAATCTATTAAAACACTCTTATGTGCCAGTTGCTTTAATAAGAGTATAAAGATGAATAAGACATGATCTTCACATTTTAGAACTTGAGTCTGGTAGAAAGTATTTACGTATACCTGTCTGACCTCATGTCTTATCTTCTTCCCTTCACTCGCTCCAACCTCAAGACATAGTTCTCCTTCCTTGTCCTATAACATACCAAGCATCTTTTGTCTCAGGGCCATTGCACTTGCAGTCCCTCTGCCCAGAATGTTCTTTCTCCAGATATGTGCAAGGCTAACTTCCACATTTCCTTTGAGTCTCTCCTCGAATGTCACCAGCTCAGAGAGGTCTTCTTTGAGTATTCGGTATGAGATAGCAAACTCCTCTCACCACTGGAACTCTGGGTATCTCCATAATTTTGAATTATTTTTTACTCTAATCACCATTATTTATTATATATTTGACATATATAATATATATGTTATATATACTATAATATATATATCTTATATATTTACTTCTTTTTTGTTTATTATTTACCTCCCCCCAAACCCCAACTAGAATATATATTCCATGAAGCTAGGGGACTGTTTTGCTCACTATTCTGTTCCAATGTCCTGAAAAGCTTGACAAATAGTAGGTTCTCCACAAATATTGTTAAATGAATAATACAAGGGAGAAAAATAATGCTAAAATAGGAAAATGAATTGCAGTGGAGAAAGAGGAATTAATTTGTATAAGGGGGTATGGCTTATGAATCCTTGAATAAAAAGTTGTTATGACTTTACTTTAAAAAATAAAGTTCACGTGTATGGGACAGCTACATGGCTAATGTTCAAGACAGATTTACCCAGCATTTCAGGAATCAAGGTGCCAATTAGATGTGATGAATGACCATATGATGCCTGGAAATTTTTCCATTACTCTTTGCATTTTTTTTTTTTTTGGTTGTCTGGGACCATCTGGAAACAAATGGGTTTGACCTTATTTCTAGAACTACTTGGGAAGCCTCTTCCTGCTAACCAGGAACTAAGTCCTCACTAGTGGCCTGACTGATGCTATACTCCTATCCTTACAACCCTGGCCACTGATGGGACTCAAGGGAACACTGAGCATTTTCATTGTCACAAAAGCCATCACTCATTGGAGACAGGGAACAGGGAAGACCTCTAATATCCACTGGTATGGCTCAGTGGAACTAGGACTGCCAAAGAAAACAGGTGTTCAATGACTCCGGGAAGAAGTTTGAAACAGAGAATCCAAGTTGTGCATGGGCCCGTGTGACCACTTTCCTTGTTGTCACTGTGGATATCAGACAGGTAAATGGTGACTCTCAGGCTGCCAGAGAAGACTCTTGGGGGCAGCTTTTCATTTCTACATTCATTCAACCAATAATTATTCACTGAGCATCTGATTTGTGCAAGGCTCAAAGAAGGACCCAGTCTTGATCCAACCGAAGGTATCTCCAGTAAGCTTGCGGGATACCCAAGGGTTCAGGAAGCCTTCTCTTGGAGACTGTGTTAATTGAATAGCACTGTTTTCAGGAAGGAAAAACCCATTCAAGCAAGTTTCATTAAAAGGAGGGAAAACAGGGAGAAATTTTCCAGAGATAACAGCTCGGTACACGTTTCTCTACCAGGGGCTGTGCTCTCTGGATGTCTACTTCAGTCCTCTCTTTTTCCCTGGACCTGGTTTCTCCAACACTCAGTGCATCAGGCAAAAAAAAAAAAAGGCTCTTTTAGACCTGGCTGAATGGCTTTCTTGAGGATCCACATTCAAAGGAGATTACCTGCAGTTCGTAGGTTCCATTCCAAACTCCTGGAAGAGAGAACCTGATTGGGTCAGCTTGTATCTGGGGTCCTCTTCCATCCAACCAGATATAACCAGGCCGTGAGGTCTTATTCTCCCGCCCATTCAGCAGGTTGCAGAGGTGACTCTCTCAGGAGGTAGAATGGGGATATATAGAAAGGGCGTGACTGCATGTCTAGTATAGCACCAAACACAGCTAGGGGCCAGGGATTCTAAATGGGACCTGAGAAAACAGAGCTGTCACTGACAGGAACTATTAGTTAGACGTGGGCTATGGAGGAGGGGAAGTTCAGATACCAAGAAGGAAGCCTGGATACAAAGGTAGGTATGATGGGAAGAACTGGGCACTGGTGACACCACCAGAGACTTGTAATCAGGCAAATGACCATTCATTCTTCAAGACATTCAATCCCACCTTAGACAGGGATGTCCTCGAGGGGAGGAGCGGTGGGTTCATCACACAGCATCTAGCACAGTGCCTGGGACATTGAAGGTGTTCAAAACATAGTTGTTGACGGGAACAAATGAATGAATGAGTGAATGAAAATTCTTGCAGGAGTATCACTTTCGCTGTGAAGCTTTTTTTTAATTCTTTTTTCAACAAAGCCAGAATTCCCTCCTTAGTGTTCCTACTGCATTAACCACATTTTACGGTCATTGTCAGATGACAAATCAATCCCCATTGCACTAAGCAAATTCTTTCAAATAGAAAGAGGGTTTTATTAATCTTAGAATTTCCAGATTCAAGCCCAGGGCCTGGCCATGTATGTGCTGCTCAATAATTGGCTGTTGAATAAATGCTATATTTGCCTTTTGGTGACCTTGACCCAAAGGCTTAATTTTTTGGTTAAAAACTTGAAAATGTTTACATTTTCTAACTATGAAACAATATTATATTTACCATAGTTGTAAGAAATACGAAAAATAAGATGATTTATAATCTCACACTTTGGTGTATTTATCCTTTTGGAAGGATAACATTATAATATGCATGTATATTTATATATATAAAGTGAACATTTCCCTATATCGATAATTATTCTTTAAACATTACTTTTAATGTCTGTAAAATATTTCATCATATAGATATAACCGAATAGTTGGACATATAGGCTATTTCCAGGTTTCACTATTATGAATATTTTCTTATGAGAATTTCCTTACACATGGCACTTTGTGCCTTTCTCTTGGTACATTTCCCAAAGTGGAATTATTTGATCACAGGGCACGGGTGCTAGGGCTCTTGTAATTATTGCGAGTACTTCTAGAGAGGGCAAATTAATTCACTTGACACCAGTTTTGTATGATCGTGCCCATATCCCCATATTCTTACCGTCAGATGAAATTAGAATTTAAGAGGATGTCAATTTGATCAGTGACTCCACTTACTCAGAACAGGGCAAAGACCTGAGCTTGCCCTGGGAGCAGCGTCACTTGCTGACAACATAAAGGCTGTGGCAGGGGCAGAGATGAAAACAATACATTTCATGCTCTCAACTTAGAATCTTTGGGTTAGAAACATTTTATAAACACTTCATTTGAAAGCAAAGAAAAATAAAAGTATCAGTACTGGAGAGTCAGCAGGAAGACAGACACAGGCTGCTCCTCTGTAGGAGGACTTGGACATGAGTCATTTCTCAAGATGCTCGCGAAAGGAAGGCAAGACAGACCTTGCAGATGCTCTAGCCTCGTGTGATGTTAAAGGTGGGGGCATTTGCCATTTGCCCTGTTTCTTGATGACTGGGGCTTCTTTAGAAGTTTATCAGGGGTCAAGAGTGACAGATGAGGACTTGGATAATTAGGAGGCCACTTGACTGTGCAGGACCTTGGACTGTGGTGTTCCTGACACTGCTTAGGAATGACAGGCAGCTTGGGCACCTTGGCCCAATACAGTGAAGCCCAGGGCCTGAGCTGCCTCAAGGTTACTCAAGGAGCTCAAATGGGGAGCGGACAGGAAACATAAGGCTGCAATTTACAGTGGAAGGAGGGGACAAGAGGACTGGGCAGGAACATCTGGGAGGTCTTATTTATAGGCTGAGGGGTAGAAGCCACCCCAGTGAGAAGAGACTAAAGATAAAGAGACAATGGGTAACATTGGTTAGTCCTAGAGAGGAGTAGACTCCTAGAATTGAGTCTTAGCTCCTCTCTTCTTTTTTCAAATCCACCCCATCTTTTCTCTACCCACTCACTCTAACCTACAAAAACTTAACCTATTAGGTAGAATGATTGAGTTTTCTTAGGTTCTTTGTCTTCTTATTGACCAAGCTTTTGGGGTTTCAACTTCTCCAGTCAATGCAGCCTGGCCAAATACTTTCCTTAAGCAAAAATAATTCTCTTATAAGAGAATGTTTGGTTCCAGCTATTAAAATGAGTTTTTAAATTCTTGAATAATAGAGATCATGGCCCATACCAGATGCTCAATAGACATTAGATTTCCTCAGACCCCTTGGCTGAAACCCTAGATTTGTGCTGAACCTTCTCTTCCCTCCTTGTTTAAGGCAAAGGCCTCCTTTGAACTATGTGCTGTGTTAGACCAGGCGGATCTTAAAGGTATCCTTCATTTGGGCACCAACTCCCCCCAAGATATGAGAAATCATCTGGTCCAGCTTTTGGGAGGGAGGTGGCCCCCGAGAGAAGGGCATGGGCCTGGCCACTGTCCCTGCACAGAGTGGGAGATAAAGGGCACCTCTCGGTGTGGAAGCCCAGCCACTGTGGTGCACTGACCCAAGACCCAGGGCCTCTCACTGGGTGAGAAATTGCTGAGTGGCTGGGATGTGGCCACACTTCCCACCCTGTCCTCTTATTTAGTTACTTCCTGTTTTGCAAGTAAGGCAGAGGTGAAAGAGGTTCTCCTGGTCTAATGAGGAGCTGCTGGAGAAGAAACTGAGGAATTAATGGACTGTAGCCCACTAGAGCATGTCAGGGATTCATATTCCCTTTTCTTCCTGTGTCCTGGGTGGATTTCCCTGCATCCCTGGGAGTTTCAGTCTATTGCAAGAAAACATGATTCTGAGTTGTAAGCAGGAGAAAACCTAAAGATGTGTCTTGACTGCATTTTGTAAAAGGCTGAAATGTTTCCTCCCTGCAACCCCTCCATTCTAAGGAAAAGGAGACAGACCCGTTTATTAACTATTAATACTATGTGCTGAGAACTATAGACTGAAGTGGATGCTGTTGGAACTCCACCCAGATCTCCTCAAATCTTTTATCATGTCTCCTTCTGCCTCCCGCAGCTTCAATAGGCATTTGCTCCCAAACAGCTGGCCCTTGAAACTGTTCTTTGGAGGCCTGTGCTCTGGTTGTTGGAGTTGTTTTGCCCACATAGACAGTGTGAAGTGTTTGTCAGTTTAGATTTTCCTTCTAACCCCCACGGAAGTTTCTCTTCTAACCCCCTAGTTGGTGACTAACAGATGCAAGAGTAGGAACGTCCAGCTCCCTTGCCTCCAGGGACCAAGCTCTGAGGCATAACTGACTTACACTCTAGAGCCTCCAGGGACCAAGCTCCCTTCTGGGGTCAGGCTGAGATCACACCCTTACTTGGCTTCCTCCTCTTCCCTGTCCTGTTTCCCACATTTCTATACTGGTTTCCCTGGGAGCATTTTTAAATACATCACTTGTATGTGAATCATGAAACTTTGTCTTGATTTCTGCTTCCAAGGAGACCGATATAAGTTGTCCTACTCTCATTTGCATTTCACAAAAACCTTGCAAAAATAAATGTTATTATCCCCATTTTACAGATGAGGAAATTGAGGCTCAAAAGGTAGTATTGTATCTATAGCTTGCAATGTGAATCCAGTTCTGTCCAACCCCAAAGTACTGAATGCCATGAAAAATAATCAGCATTTAGATGAAGCTAGTCTCCTTGAAAACCACGAGACTTTTCTCAAGGTTATATAGAAAGTTGTCTCCTGAATTGAATCGACAGGAATTGAGTAAGTCTGGGGTCTCGGGCCTAGTGCAGAATTGGCCTATAGCTGTATGACACTTTTGCCAACTGTTCTTCTTCCTCTTCTGACCTGGGTCATACCCACCTATTTACTCCATTTATAAGGGCTTTATTTCAAGAGTCTGCTTTCACTCCTGGCTCCTGCATAAGCCAGTAAGCTCTTTGGGGACCAGGACCATGTGCTACTTATTGCAAAATGCAGAATCTAGGATGGTAATTTGGCACATAATAGGTACTCAAACAAATATACTTCCAGTTAAAGGATCCGCCACAGGGCAGTTTCCTTCATGAAAAGTCCCCTCTGGAGAAATCAATTACGTCGAAATTAAGGGATTTTCTGAGTCCTTAAAAAGAATTGCCATACCTTGAGTTAATTTCTTACACTCTAGTACCTATATCATGGCTTAACGCAAAGAGTCCAAGACAATGCTCTCTCTATTTAGTGTCTAGCCTCTGATTTATTTTTTCTAGCAGCATTAACTAATTCTGTCGAAAGGTTTTTTACCCTTGATTCATTTTCTGATGATATACATATTTTAAGGGCCTAGTGACATCAACTCTAATTCTGGGGAATTATGAATTCCTCTTGTTAATTTCCTATGCAGAAATCTTCCACTAAAATCAAGCCTAATCATTATATTGGACATCAAATATGAATAATGAGTAGGATACGATTAAATCACTTTTGGGATCAAATGATGGCATTGTTATTTTTTAAATTGTGAATCAATATTATAACCTTTTATATTTTTCTGTTGATGCTGCTAGCATATTTTCCTTGCTGTGCTTTTATCACCTCTCCCCTCAGAGTACCAGCCCAGATAATAATTCAGATGGATATTATGGCCCACAGTTCCCGGAATTTTTCTTCTGAAAGATATGTAGGTGGACGTCGTGATTATGTAAGCACAAAGCTAATGGGATTGGCAGGAGCCCCAGCTGAGAACAAGCAGCTGCTGGACACGCTTCCCTCAGCCTTGCTCTGCTAATGTCTCTCCGGGTGTGGGCTGGCCCCGTGCTGCTTCTGTTGTGCAGCACAACAAGATAACTGCCTGCTGTGTCCTGTCACGTCTTAGTTTCCAACTGTAACTGAGAAATATGGGCATCGACTCCCGGACTCCAGCAGCCTTTAAAGTCACAACTACAGAGGCAGCTTATATCTAGAATCAGAGCTTGTAAGGTTGGATTGTGAGGAGCCCATGGTAATAACTGAATTTAACTAGATGCTTATGATGTTAACCCCTAAACTTTATGGAAAACAATGCTTGTGTATGTGTGTGTATAGGTTATCTATTGCTGCATTACAAAATACCTGAAAAATTAGTAGTAGAAAGTATCATTACTTTTTCATGATCCTGAGGATCTAAAATTTGAAAGGGGCACAAAAGGGGATAGAATATGTTTCACTTGGTGTCTACTGGGGCTGGAATGTCCAAGACAGCTTCTTCACTCACGTCTGATACCTGATCTAGGAGGGTTCATATGGCTGGGGGTTGGCCGGAATGGTTCAGCCAAGATCCCAAGGTTGCCCTTGTGCTGCTGTTGGCTGCTTTCCTTGGTTTTCCTTTATGTACTTTCAGGGACTCTCCCTCTTCAGAAGCCTCTTCATATGGTCTTTCCAGCATGGTAGTGAGACTTCCTTGCATGAGAGCTCAGAGATCCTAAGAGTGCAAAATCGGAAACTCCAGGGCTTCTTAAAGCTTACACTTAGAACAGGTACAGAATCACTTTCATTGTATTTTTGCTAAAGCAAGTCATAGGTCAATCCAGATTCAAGAGGAGAGGACTGTACAAAGATGTGAGTTGTGGAGGTATGGTCTTTCAATATCCACTGATGTAACGGACCACCATGGCATGGTTTGAAGAAGAGGTACACACATGGCACATGCATGGTACACACAGAATAGACGAAGGCTACTGGAGTTTGGGAAATGCCTAAGGTCACCAAGATAAAATTCAGGATATTCATTTTAATTTGAATTTTAGATGAACAATGAATAACTTTTTAGTATAAATATGTCCCATGCAAGTCAGCATAGCATGCAATATTTGGGACATAATTATACTAAAAATTGCTGTTTGTCTGAAATTCAAATTTAATTGGGCATTTTATATTTTTATTTGCTGCATGTGGCAACCCTAGATAAGAACCTTGTGAACAGTTCCAGGGTCCCTGTCCTAGAAGCTGTTTATCGGTCTCCAAGGTCGCGTGGGTCAGTGAGGCCCAGGGCATGAGAATGGAGGGGCAGAGGGCACATGTTCAAAGCTGGCTAGATGAGGAGGCTGGGCAGGAGACCTGAGTAGGCAGTACACCAGAGTGGCTGAGATTGGGACACTGGCATCCCACAGACTAGAGAAGGCTTCTCAACTCTGCACACCTGCTCTGAGAGTCAGTTTATTTTTTCCAGGCTCTCAAATAAAGTTGATAATAGCGCTACTTCACAGGGCTGTGGTGAGGATTAGGTATAGGGGTACCTGGACTGCATTTGGCCCAGTGCTTGGTACGTAGTAAGCACAGAGAACAGGTTAGGTATGGTCGCATCTAGTAACAATTACAACAATGACGATAGTGGGTACTGAAGCTAGGGCTGGGGGAGTGGGGAAGAGGCACACAGTGAACTAACATCCCCAGAACACATGCCTGGCTCTGGGCCTGGGGCTTTCCATTCTTGATCTCCCCTAATCATAATAGCCTCTGCAGATACAAAAAATCACTTTTAGAGATGAAAAAATTGGCTTGGAGGAATTAATACATTTGCCTGAATGGCAGTCAAGTCTGTCCAACTCCAGAATTTTTTTTCCCAAAAGACAAGTTAATATAGTTCATTCAGGTGGACCTCCATTCAGAGGCCTCCAGTTAGTGTCCTGTTGCCAGGCCTTTCAACTTACCTTGAGCTGTATGTTGCCTTAACTCGGAGCTTTTCCTTCTCAGTTGTAAAATGGGAGAGTAACACCCACATTGCTGCTCCCAGAGACTTGTTGAAGGTGTTCACTGTGGTAATGGCTATGAAGGTGTTGCAAACGCTAAAGTGCCCTATGGATGTTGGAATGGTTTTGTTAAGGCTAGTACATCAAGTGTTAATCCTGTATTCTGCCAATTCCAAGCCTTGGTAGAATGAGAAATGCAGCTCTCCTGAAGGCACTGAAGAAGGGGCTTGGTCGGGCAGGAAGAGAGAGACAGGCAGACCTCAGTGTGGTGTGGTATGGTGTGCTGTGCTGACATTTTTCCTCTGGAGTAATCCAGGACAAGATTCCGGAGGTACGCTGTCCTCTAAGAAAGAGACTTACAACAGGACTTAAGGGCAAAACACTGGAGTAGGACAAGGCCCATTGCTTTTTGGTGACTTTGCATATAGTCCCTTGCCTGAGGCATAGGAAGGTCTGGTCCAGTGATTGATAAAATTCCAATTTCACATCTCTTTTATTATCTGCTAAAGGTTTGGTGCATATTTACAAAGCCACTATGAACTTTTAGACTTCCCCAGAGAGTATCGGCTTAGAAATATATGTGGAAATATTGTCATTATCGATTTTATGGGTGAACATGATGTAAACAATGACTGATAAAGCTTGAGTGAGCAGGGTCGTGCCTCTCGCTTGGGTTTTCTCTTTCTCTAATTCACTCTGGGTCTGAGTCTCTATCCTTCCTGCACACTGGATGTGCAGCTGCATTCATTATCGCCACCAGCTCTGCCCAAATCTGCCACATAAGGAGCAAAACGGTCTGCAACCACAGGCTCATTTCCCGGTCAGTAAATCATGATAACGTGACAAAAGGAGGTTCTAGCTCTGACACATATTTTCCAAGTTTACTGGAGGTAACAGAGTCACTGCTGGTGGTGTGTGTGTGTGTGTGTGTGTGTGAGTGTGTGTGTGGCGCGGGGGGGGTGGGTGGTGAGTAGGCATGAGTGTAAACGAACGTGTGGGCTTCTGAAAGGCATCTCGTGAACAGCACAGTTGAAGAGAGAGGTGAGAGCGTTCGCTGCTCAGTAATGAGATTCAGTGTTATGGGGCTGTTATTTTTAGTGTTCAAGCTATGAAAATCTCATTCCCTCCCTAGAGGCTTCCTTTCTGCTATTCTTTAGCACATCGGGTGAGAAATCAAGTGTCATCTTTTAAAAATGAAACAGATCCCAAGTTAGTTTATAAAAAATGCTGCTCTCCCCAAGTCTGTTTGGTCTGGTAAGAGCGATCTAATAAATTGGAATTTTGATTTGAGATGAGCAGGGAAGGGACAGAAAAAGAGAGAGGAGGTTTGAAAGTCTTCTGTTAGAAAAGGAGAGCTAGAGAGAGAGAACTGAAAAAAAACCTGATGGAACTGGATTCTATTCTTTATGGATAATTAAGCATATATGCCCACTGTAAGTCAGTCTACCTGTCTTGCATTGTGTGTGTGTGTGTGTGTGTGTGTGTGTGTGTGTATCAGATGTCCTTTTGAGACATTTTCCATAAATACTTTTTGGTGATCTTCGTCTAAGTTGCCTTCTTTGGTCATCCTCATATTTTATGCTCATTGGATTCCTTGAGCAGAGCTAGTAAACTGATTGCACTCTTAAAGGTCCAGAGGTTTTTTTTAATTCTACTTTGATTATGTAGGATCCAGAGACAGAGATTTCAATCATTCTATTTATTTTTGATCTTGTCTACCTTTGCATAAATGCAGTCAACTATGAAAATCCAGGAGGCTTGAAGAAGAAGGTTCCTATCTTCATAAACTTCAATTCTATGGCTCGATTACTAGCTATAGGGCTATTAACTTCCAAATCTGTATCTCCAGCAATTAACCTTTCCCATGAGTGTCAAAGTTGTAAGTCCACCTTGCTACTTGCCGTCTCCACCTGGGCATGTAACATGCACCTCAAACTTAGTACATCGCCAATCAAACTCTTAATTCTATTTGTGCCTACTCCTGATTTACCTCTGTTACAGTTTTCTGCTTTTCAGTAAATTCTATCCGTTTCTTGGGTCTAAAGTCTGGGGTCATCTTTGGTTACTGTTTCTGTCTCCCAGCCCATGGACCCACTCTATCGCCTAATTCTGTCAGGTCTCCTTCAACATTTATTCAGAATCTGACTACACATTATCATCTCCACTGCTGACACCCTGATCCGAGCCACCCCATCTTCTATCTTGCTTATTGCAATAGCCTCCTAACTGGTTTTGCTCTTTCAACAGCCTATTCCAACGGCAGTCCACATGACCTTTTAGAAACCTTGACCAGCTCACACTGCGCTTCTGGTCAAAATTCTCCAATGGCTTCTTGTATCGTGCACAGTGAAGGTCAGATCCTTCCACTGGTCTTTCTGCCATTAGTGCAATTATTTCATTTTGATGCTCTGGGATGGGATGCAAAGAAACAGACCATAACAAGGCACTTTGAAAATGAAGTGGAGTCCGTTCTTTCTCTCTTGTCACCTACTGAAAGCTCCTTGTTCGGGTGAAGTTGCTGATCAAAGAGCAGCCTCATAGTGGACCATTCAGACAAGAACTGGAAACCAGTGGAAGAGCAAGGGATCATAAACCAATGAAAAATGTGGGGTACTGGCTTCTTTTTCTCTTTTGGTAAACATCCTGAGAGTGACTTCTTTGTAAGGTCATTCTCTGGGAAAGATAAAGTGCTTCTTATAGGTAGCAGAGCTCAGCAGCTCCCTGGTGACCTCCGGGCCCACTTGCGGTTTGCATAGCAGCACAGAGGTAAATCTCTTAGTTATGAGGTGACTTTGCAAAACTAGAAATTTGAAACCAAACTGTCTTACAACGTCGGTCTCTTGGCCTATCTATTTAGCCTGGTTCTTCACTCTTTCCCCCGTTTTCCTATGAAGCTTGGTTTAGTCAGATTATTTTGCTTCAATGTTGAAAATATTTCTCTGCTTTCTTGCCAGATTAAAACAAGTTTCTGTAAGAGGATGAACAGATAAGAGTGGGCTTCTTGAAAATGAAATGACTGAAAAAGGCCCTAAAAAATAAGACAGTTGCAAAATCTGTGTAGGATGTTGTCTTTTAAACAAAGTCAGGGATGGTGTGCAATCCTGAGTCATGGTCACGTGCAGTCTGGCAGATGAAACCTTCTTGCCTGTGTCTGCAGAGGCAAGAATATGGACCATCTGTAGCTGTATATTCCAGGGTCTCTCTAGCCATGAGTTATGTCTGCATGGACCAGCCTGTGCATGATGGCAAAGTGAATACTTTCAGAAAAATTACCTTTTTTTTTTTTCATCACTGTCTGTAAAACTAATTTGGTTAGTCATGATGCTCTCTTGTCTAGGTGTGTTTCCTTTTTGGGTCCTTCCCAGCGACACGGTGTCGTGGAGTGGGGGAGGGGAGTCTCAGGCCCAGCAGGCAAGGAGAGAGCTTTCCCCTGATGCCTTGTTATCCCTGGGGCTTCTGACCTATCCCACTTGCTGGGCTCACATGGTGTTGTAGGTGAACTCCTGTTCAGTCTGGGGGAGAACTTAGCCTACCTGTGCTGCCTCTGTTGCTAGACTCAGATCAGGAATGCTGGCCCTGGGTCACCTCTCCTGTAGGTTGGGAGATCATATGATGCTCTGCACCTATGTTGCTTCTCCAGTCTTGGGATTATAAACCAAGGCACCTTTCTTGTCCATCTTTCAGAGTTCTGCTTTAGTTGTCTCTTGAGTTATTTGCAGTGTTTATTATTGTACTTATTGGAGAAGAGTGGGGAGGGCATGTCTATGCCATCTTGTCCAGGTTGGAAGTTGAAGAGTTGTGTTTTACAAATAATTTTTAGTCTAATACTTTTGTGATCTGGAGGAGAAAGCAATGATTTTTATAGTCTATAAGGCCAATTACTTCTGAGTAATAAGGTTAGGGTAAATCTGGCAAGTTCCATTGGTATTAGTCATTACCTACTTTCTTTTACTCTGAAGTGAGTTCCATTGCCAGGCATAATGTCGTTTGAGATACCCTGATTGGACATCACAGATGTGCTAGAATAAGCATAATGTCAGGAAAAAAAAACTTAAAGTTAGAAACAATTTTTATTCCATTGAGGACAAGTTGCTCTCCTGTACAAAATGACAGGAGTGAAATACAATTGACTTGCCATAAAGTATAATCTGGTTGGTTCCAAAAGGTGTGGTATCATATCAGGAGCTCAAGATGTGGTATGTTTCTGTTTTTACCCCACTGAATTAGATTTAGACTTTTATATACTGACTGTTTTCATCTCTTACTATAATTTAAAGCATCTCTTTTAGCATTACATCATTTTTGTATGCACTATTTTTAATAGCTTTAAAATAATTTACGAAGTGAGTTTAATTTATGGCTTAGTCATTCCTCTATTGTTGCTTCTTCTTCTTCTTTTTGTTATTATAAACAATTCTGTGATGAACATCTTCATACATAAATCTTGGGCTGTGCTTTCACTCCCTTGGTTAGAGAGTTCATAGGAACTTTGGAGCCAGTCTGCCTGGGTTCAGATCCTGGTGTGTAAAGTTGTGCAGGTTGTGTATCAGCTGAAGTGAATGATACCTCCTAGTTTAGTGCAGTGTACAACCTGTAGAACCATATGTGGCAGCCTTGAATCTTGGCTCTGCTATATACTTGTT
This sequence comes from Avahi laniger, assembly GCA_963575035.1. Lineage (NCBI taxonomy): Eukaryota > Metazoa > Chordata > Mammalia > Primates > Indriidae > Avahi > Avahi laniger. The sequence goes on along the minus strand of CAUYSK010004361.1, from coordinate 20,572 downwards.
CTGTGAACTTATGCAATTTTCTTTATAGTTTTGTTGCTATAGTTTCTGTATCAATAAAGTAGAGAAAATAATACTTACCTCATAGAATTATTGTAAAAGGAAATGAGATTATAGCCTTAGAATAGGCTTGACACATAGCAATTGCTGTGTATATTTTTTATTATTATTATAATTTATGATCATATTATTATTGTCAATGATTATGACTTTTGTTGCAAACTCCCAAATTGAAGCTCATCTTTAAGTGACTGAAGACCTAATATAATTCTCTAGACTCAAGCTGATGTCATGATTTGAATTTAAGACTCTTCAAGATCTATAGGACAAAATATGTCTACTCTTGGTGCCATGTTGAGGAGAGGTTGAAAGCCAATTTTTCAGAGGGGAAATGAGGCAAAGATATGGAAGTCAGATGGCCCTTCAGGGGAGTAGGAGTCCCAGAGGATAGGTGTGATTATGGGATTATGATTACAAAAAAGGGAAAAACAATGAAGGAGGCAAATGTGGAGGAATTTGGTGGGGAGGAGAGATGATTGAAAGCTTTGCATGAGGAAATGGAACAGAAGTCTGGGTCCCACCAGAGGCAGATGTTTAAGTACTTCCTGTCACAGTTATTTCTGAGTCTGAGTGTTTTACTTACCTTTGGCTTCATGTGCCATTACGGTTCATATGACAGTCACATGCTTTCATCTGTTCTCCTACTCTGAAAATTTTCCTCTAGGATAATGATAACCTTGATAACAAACACCAAAAATTTTCAAAGGAATGCTTTCAGAAAGATGCAAAATGCAGCAGAATGCTTAACTAAACCCATCTGGCTTCAGAAGGTCTCTTTTCCTCAGATGTGTCTATTCCCATTAAAAGAAAGCATGAGATTCCCATGCCTAGGGACACAGGCAGAAAAAACTCTACTGCAGGCAGTTTTAGAGACAGCTCCATGCAGAATAAGCAAAGTGGAGGCATGGGCCTGTCTCTCACTCCTTTGGGGGAGCTGTGGAATGCTTTTTTCTTTCTCCCCTCTCACATCTGCCCCTCCTTTCCAGGGAGGAAAAGCCAATCAGATTGTTTGGGGGCTAGAGTATTCTTTGGGCCGCATTTAACTAACAGGCAGGAATACTGTGCTGTTTTAGTTTGGGGGAAGCAGATTGCAAGACAGATTTTGAGCATAAATTATATTTTATTGGAAAGATGAAAGGACCTCAAGAAGAGGGTGGAGAAGTGAGATGGCGAAGGGAAGTCAGCCAATAAAGGATATGTTGACAAGCCAGTTACCACTGTGGGCAAGTGGAGCTCAATCCCATAGGGAAACTCTGGGAAACAGTATAGAATTCAGGACTCAGAAGTATCCCATCCCTGGGGTAAAGGAGCTGTATAGAATACAGAACTGAGGACTGTATAGAATACAGGACTCAGACATATCCCACTCCAGTCATTAGTTGAGGGCTGCTCTGGGAAATGTTAATTCCCTGGCATTTCCAAGACTCAGAGCTTTGCAGAAAGCCCTCAGGAAAAGAGATGCGGACACTGGCAGTTGGAAGTCTGCCCGCATGCACTAAAACGGCAAGGTCTGAAGATTATGGGTGGAGCATCTACAGGGTCTGTTACGTGTGATTTAAACAAATTCAGGTCTTCCTCTCGTCCTTTTTCCTGTTAACAAATCTTGGTGGCTGATCAATGTAGCTAATGTGGGTAATGTTGATTAGAAGAGTAATTAATCACATTAAAATAGGAAAAGTTATTATATTAGGTAAAGTAATATGAGAGTGGACTTTCTGTATGTGATCATGCATCTGGTCTTTGGATTTATTTTTTATATATGTTATATTTTGTTGGTATAAGAAGAGCATAGTGGACAAATGTGTTGGTTAAGAAGTAATATATATCTTAGCAATAAGAAATTTGGAGTCACAGACATGTTCAGAGGAAGAAACTGCAAGTTTTGATATTTTTGTAACTATGAGATAAATTTTGGTAGCAGAAAGTGTCTGAGATTCAGAAGAGCTGAGTTGGAGTGAAAAGGGATACATTGATCTTGCAAGTTTTAGCATTTTAGGAATGGCACAGGACCAACTTTCTTCCCAAGGGTGTGGTCACAGGAAAGGTACATCTGCCAAGCCCCTGTGAAGCCCTGCTGTCTTCTAGCTCCCCCCAGCCAGCTCAGCTGCATGGAGGAAACTCTGGGCTATAGCGTGTGGAATCCACCTTCTGGTGGATTTTGTGAGTTGGCTTGGGTTGCTCTTGTCACTGGGCTTAGTAGGGCATAAATAGGACTTATTCTTTCTCCCACAAACATTTTTTTTTTGGTAGAATTTTCATTTTCTACTCCTCGTATGATGTTGCAGGGAGATTCCATTACTTTTCTAGTCATCTTGGTATGTTAGAACAGTTTCATTTGCAAGACTAAAAAGTCCAGTCTAATTTAACATCAAAACTTAATACTTGACTCTTATGGGGCAAAGGCAATATATGTAACCTAAATATTGGTACCCCCATAATATGCTGAAATAAAAAAATTTAAAAAGATTAAAAAAACTTCATATTTTCCAATTCAAAAATTTCCTCCTCTTTCAAAGTCAGACCAAACTGGTGGTTTGAGGATAAGCAGGGGAGACAGGGAAATTGTAGCCTGTTCTTTCTGTCTCTCTGTCCCTCCTACTTCCCAACTAACACTGTTGCTTTTGGCTTTTTCAGAGTGAGGTTCTAGGAAACCATGGTCTGTTTCTTCCAAAAGCTCTCTCATATTCCAATCTTACCAAAAGATTCTCTTGCTCCACACACTTTCAGCCAGGGAGGAAGTTTCTACTTGTCCCTCCTATCAGACAATGCCAATCTCCTAAAATGAGTATTTTGGGACTCCCTCAGTTGTTTTAGAATAGGAGAGGTAAGAATTATCTCTAATAATTCCCTCTTTAATTAAACCAAGTCTTCTTTTATGCAAGTTGGGTGTCAAAGATGGACTGAATGGGTTTGCTTAGTGGTCCAAACTGCACGGATATGTCAAGCACTGTATCAGCATAGGCTAAATGTTATAACAAATAACAGGAATTTCAGTAGCTTCAAACAATATAGGTATATTTCTTGATCATGTTGTCAATCAAAGCGAGTTGGTGGTTGTAGGGGGAGCTCTGCTCTATGCAATTGTTTAGTATATAGACTTCTACTAGTATCTTTGCTATCTTCTATGTGGCGGGTCTTGTTTTGCACCATGGCTTACTTTGGTAGTCTAGAAAAACCAATAGAGTATGGTAGAAATGACATTGTGTTGGTTCTGAGACTGGGCCTCAGGAAACTTTGCATACTTCTGCACTTTTTTTTGGAATTCTGCCACTGCTACATGAACAAGCCTGGATAATGAAAGACACAAGTCCATCTGTCTGGTCACCTCAGCCTACAGTCAGGAAAATCCCAGAAGCAGAGAGGCCAGCTGACCTGCATCTGACTGTAGACACAAAAGGGAGCTACAGTGAGACAAGAAGAACCACCCAAGAAGCTCAGCTTAAGCTGCTGAACTGTGGGGTTGTTACCTTAATAAACGATTGTTATTTTAAGCCACTGGGTTTGTGGTGGTTTGTTTCATAGAAATAACTAATCGATGCAGGAAAGATACCCCTTCTTTTAATTGACTTGGGTGATTGGTGATACCACCTGAGTTCTTGTCATTTATACTCCATTGTGGAAATCTGGTTATAGGTCTCTGCCTACGTGTAAAAGGAAACCGTAAAATATAGTCTAGCAGTAAATCAAGGAGAGGAAGAGGACTTGGATATCAGTGGGTCTCTGTCCTAAACACTTAGTCATTTTTATCTGCCTTGGAATCTCAGCGGAAGCTTCTGTAGAAAGACATAAGTGCTATGAGAAATACAGTTATGCCTTGTGATAGTAATTGTGACGATCTAATGTTTCAGTGACTCCCCTTGCTCCTGCCTGCCTTCAAAGAGAATAAGATTCTGGTTAAGTAGATTCAGGGCTTGGTTATCTTTATTTGAGGGAGAGAATGGAGGAAGCTCAGTTTAGGCCCACAGATGTGAGTCACAACCTTCAACTGCATTGCTAAAGCCCCTCTAGTTTCTTCTGTATAATTCCTTTGGTGAGGACCCCATAATGAGGAGAGGGCATGGCAGGATTTATGTATTCTTGTGTTGCTGTGTTGTAATTGATGTCATCATGGCAGCATCAATATCTTTGTTCATTGCTCTTAGGAGTCAGTATCCAGTCTGTTGTCTATAGTGTCTAGAAGTAAGACTTATGATTAATGAGTTTAAATGATATTTTAAACACTGTAACACCACACACGGGAACTGTGGAGCATGTCAGACACAGCCATCTCTCAATCCCTTCTTTCCAACTTACTGACTTTGTGATCTTGAGTAAATTCCTTAAATCCAGGTGTCTGTTTCCCTTTGACAAAATGTAGACAATCACAGAAAACATCCCTGTTTCTTGTGAGCATTACATGAAAGAATGAGTGTGAAAGTACTTGGCTAGTAGACACTCTGTAAATGCTAACTGAATCTAAATTAAAGGATAAGCAGCTAGTGTTTTACAAAATACTTTGAAAAGTGGATATAGATCAGAAAGCTGAGTTAATCAGAGGACACTGTAACCATACATCCACGTAAGACTCCTCTCTTGTACGAACCCATTTATTTAATTTCTCCTTTATGTGTGTTTCAGTGTCTCATTTGTCTTTTTCAAAAGATATCTGTTCTAATGTACTTCACATAGATTCTCAAATTCATTTATCTTTGGAAAATATAATGCTGTGTGTGTGTGTGTGTGTGTGTGTGTGTGTAAAGTTTGTGCAAATGGTATTGTGCTATAAATCTCTCTTTTTTAACCATTTCACCCAATATGTTTTAAATGATTGTCCATGGTGCTGAATGCCATCTCATTCATTACTTTTAAGGCTAAATAGTATTGTGTTATATTTTCTACCTTTAACTTTCCCATTCCCCAATTGTTGGATATTCAGGTTGTTTCCAATACCAAAAACATGCATTAAAAATGTCTCCTAAAATGTCTCTTTACTAACCTGCTAGAAAATTTCCCTAGGATGTAAGCCCAGGAGAGGGACTGATGGATCACAGAGTGTGTGCATACTTGATTTTATTAAGGGCAGTCAGATGGCTTTCCAGAAGGACAGTACTAGTTTATATGACCACCAGTACTGCATGAAGAGCCTGTTAACTGACATCTTCACCATCTTTCTAGTTTTTGTATTATATAAAATGGTATCTCATTGTCATTTTTAAAAAAATTTCAGATTATTACAGGGGTACAAACTCTTTGGTTACATAAATTTCCTTTACACTTTCCAAGTCAGAGCTACAAGCATGCCCATCACACAGACAGAATGCACCACATCCATTAGGTGTGAATTTACTCCTCTCCTCTCCCACCTGCCTGACACCCTATGAATGTTACTTCCCACATGTGCACATTAGTGTTGATTGATTAGTATCAATTTAATAGGGAGTACATGTGGTATTTGTTTTTCCATTCTTGTGATACTTCACTTAGAAGAACAGGTTCCAGCTCCATCCAGGATAATACAATAAGTATTTCATCAGTTTTTATGGCTGAGTAGTACTCCATTGCTATATATATATACACCACATTTTAATGGCAACAAAGAAAATAAAATACCTAGGAATATATTTAATAAGGAGGTGAAAGTTCTCTACAGGGAGAACTATAAAACACTGAGGAAGGAAATAGCAGAGGATGTAAACATGTGGAAAACCATACCAGGATCATGGATCAGCAGAATCAACACTGTTAAAAAGTTCATGCTACCCAAAGTGATCTGCAGATTCAATGCAATCCCTACTAAAACACCAACATTGTTTTTTACAGATCTAGAAAAAATAATTCTATGATTTGCATGAAACTAGAGAAGACCCTATATAGCCAAAGCAGCCTTAAACAAAAAGAACAAATTGGGAGGCATCAATTTACCAGACTTCAAGCTAACTACAAGGCTATAGTAACCAAAACAGCATGGTACTGGCATAAGAACAGAGACATAGATGAATGAAACAGGACTGAGAACCCAGATATAAAATCATCCTCATATAGGCATCTGATCTTTGACAAAGCAGACAAAAACATACACTGGGTAAAAGAATCCCTATTCATTAAATGGTGCTGGGAATATTGGATGGTCACATGTAGCAGATTAAAACAAGATCCGCACATTTCACCTTTCACAAAAATCAACTCACGGTGGATAACGGACTTAAACCTAAGGCATGAAACCATAAGAATTCTAGAAGAAAATGTTTGAAAAACTCCTATATAAGACATTGACAAAGAATTTATAAAGAAGACCCCCAAAACAATCACAGTAACAACAAAAATAAATAAATAAGACCTGATTAAATTAAAGAACTTCTGCACAGCCAAAGAAACTATCATTAGAGTGAATAGACAACCTACAGAATGGGAGAAAATATTTGCATGTTATACATCTGATAAAGGGTTGATAACTAGAATCTATATGGAACTCAGGAAAACCAGCAAGAAAAAAAATCAAACAACCCCATCAAAAGGTGAGCAAAGGACATGTACAGAAACTTTTCAAAAGAAGATAGACTAATGGCCAAGAAATACCAAAGAGTCATTTTGGAGAGTAATTTTTAACAATTCAAAGTGGCTTTATTTTTAGGGTTAGTATGTTCTTATTAATCTCCAGTTTTATTGCATTTTTATTAGAGATGTGGCCTGCAAAATATATGGTTTTTAGAATTTTGGGTTGTCTTTCTGGTCTAACACATGATTGATTTATGTGAATGAGCCATGGACACTGGAAATCTATTCTCCATAGAATTAAAGTTTGGTAATTATTAAACCAACCTTTATTAATTATTTAATTCAAATCCTTTTATCTAGTATTAGTAAACAACAGGGGGCAACAAAGAAGTTTATGACTGGGCTTCAGGGTATCCATAAATCCCCTGACATATAGACAATATGCACATACTTCTGAGTGAGGAGTGAACTTTCATGAGATTCTCATAGGGGTCCAAGAGTCTAGAAAGATTAACAACCACAGGATTGTAATTTTTGTTTTATGTGTATTTGTTTATATCTCTTTGATCTGTCAACAGCACTAAAGCTATGCTTTTAACAATTTTGTCTTTTTTTCTTTTCATTTTATATATGGAAAGAATGTTGATTGATGCATATTCATGGATATTTATAATGCAATTGTGAATTTTATTCTTTATCATTATAAAATGATAATTATAAAATCATTAAAAAATCCCTTTTAATATAGCTGCCTTGAATTCAGTGTTGTCTGATTTTATTACTACAATTTTAGCTTTCCTTTTATTTGTATTCGTCTGACATATTTTTTTCAACTTTAGGCTTTTTGCTTAATTGGATTCTTTTTGTATCAATCATGTTTAATATGGAATTTTATCCCTTTTATGTTCTTTGCGATAAATGATATATTTGTTCCCACTTCTATCAATTTGCTTTTATTTGATTGTTGATGTGCATGCTTTTCTTGTTTGTCTTTTGCTATAAGGATTTTGCATTCATTGTTTTTCTTTTGTCCGGTGGTTTGCATACTTTGATTGTAGTCTATTTTAACATCATATTTTTAAGCCTTTAAAATTTTTTCCAAACATGCCATGATACATATCTAACTATTTGATATAACATTTGGTGTCAAGTCCTCTTTATATTTTAAAATTAAAATTTGAGCATATTTTTACTTACCCTCTGTTTTCTCTTCCATTTATTTATACAAACTTACATTTTAGTTTAGTTTTTTTACAATTTAATAAATATTTTTATTAATATATTATATATTTTCATGAGCATGTTATTATTTGTATTGTTTTAAATCATATTTATAAAAAATTTAGCCAAATTATATTAGCCACTGTCACTAGTCTCTACTAATAACTTTATACTGTGAATGTTTCCTGTCTTGATCTCTTAATTTTGCTTTATCTTTTTCGTTGCTTCATGTCCGTCTTCAAATAATTTTTTAAAGAGCATATATTTTCAAACCTCTTTTATCCCTGAGATTATCTTTTTTGTCTACCTATATAAATGACAGCAAGGATGAATATGTATGTATCAATTAGCAATTGATGACTAAAAAGCCACATCAAAAGTTAGTGACTTGTTTTTCCATTCTTGTGATACTTTACTTAGCAGAATGGACTCCAGCTCTATCCAGGATAATACAAGAGGTGCTACATCACCATTGTTTTTTGTGGCTGAGTAGAATTCCATGGTATATGTATATCACATTTTCTTAATCCACTCATGTATTGATGGGCACTTGTGCTATTTCCACATGTTTGCAATTGTGAATTGTGCTGCTATAAACATTCTAGTGTAGACGTCTTTTTTATAGAATGTGTTTTTTTCCTCTGGATAGATGCCCAGTAAAAGGGGTTGCTGGATCAAATGGTAGTTCTACTTGTATCTCTTTGAGGTATCTCCATATTACTTTCCACAGAGGTTGTAATAGTTTGCAGTCCCACCAACAGTGTATGAGTGTTCCCCTCTCTGCATCCACACCAACAAACATCACATGTACTCACCATCAAATTGGTATTAACTGACTTAACTGACAAACATTTAAGTGCACATATGGTAGTAACATTCGTTGGGTGTCGGGTAGGTGGGAGGGGGGAGAAGGGGATGGGTATATTCACACCTGATGGGTGTGGTATGCGTCGTCTGGGGGATGGACACACTTGAAGCTCTGACTTGGATGGGGCAAAGTCAATATATATAATCTAAACATTTGTACCCCCATAATATGCTGAAATAAAAAAAAATAAATAAAAGAAAAAAACAAAAACAAACAAAACAAACAAAAAAGTTAATAATTTACTAAAGGCTGGAGGAGCAGACGGGTTGGGGAGATGTTGGTCAAAGGGTACAACATTTCAGTTAGAAGGAGAAATAAGTTCAAGAGATCTATTGTACATCATGGTGACTACAGTCAACAGCAACATATTGTATATTTGAAAATTGCTAAGAGAGCAATTTTTAATTTTAACATATTTTATGTGTTTTCACCATAAAAAGAAAATAGTAAGTATGTGAGGTAATGCATACGTTAAATAGGTTGATTTCACCACTCTGCAAGGTATACATTTATCAAAACACCCTGTTCGTACCATAAATACATACAACTTTTCCTTGTCAATTAAAAATATTTTTTAAAAAATTAGTGACAAAAAAATACTCATGTATTTAGCTCAGAATTTTGCAGATTGGCAATTTGAGCTGAGGTCTTCTGGAAAGTCCTTCTGGTCTAGATGTTCTCAAGCATGCTTCTGTGGTTAGCTGCTAGTTTGGCTAGGGTCTGGCCTCATGTGGAGTGGCTCTGTCCTCTGTGGACTTTTACCTTACAGCAGGTTAGCCCAGGCTTGTTCATACGGCAGGTGTCTATGGTCCACAACAAGGGACTGAGGTCACCAGCTCACATTAAAGGAGGTGGGATATAGACTTCACTTTTTAATGGGAGATGCTGTGAAGTCACATTGCAAAAAGGGAACCATAAAAGAAGAGGATACTTATTATGATTTTAGCAAATCAGTCTTCTGTAGTATATAGAATTTCTAATATAATCCTTTAAAAACTGCAGATCTTAGTTACCTTTTGGTATTTAGTGAGTTGTTCTATTCTATTTCATTTATGTTGATGTATACTTGATATTTATTTATCCTTTTTTCCCCCTATATTTCAGAATTTTTCTCAACTTCTCAGGTTTGTCCTTTGTAGCACTGATTCAATTCCTATAACATTGGTTTTGCTCCTTGCAGCCTTCAATAGTTTTTATTGAGTTATCTTGCAACAAGCTCTTCTCTTAACATCTTTCCCTTCATCCAGCCGCACTTCATCCTACTGCTAATTTTTTATTTTTTTATTTTTTTTATTTCAGCATACTATGGAGGTACAGATGTTTAGGTTACGTATGTTCCCCTTGCCCCCCCTCCCCCCTAAGTCCGAGTTTCAAATATGTCCATCCTTCTGGTGGTGCGCATTGCACTCTTTGTGTATGTATATACCCATCCCCTCTCCCTCCTCCCCTCTCCCCCCTTCCCCCTGCCCAACATCCAATAGATGTTATTCTTATATGTGCACTTATGTGCTGATCCGTTAATACCAATTTGATGGTGAGCACATGTGGTGCTTGTCTTTCCATTCTTGGGATACCTCGCTTAGTAGAATGTGTTCCAGCTCTATCCAAGAGTATACAAGAGGTGCTATATCACCATTGTTTCTTAAAGCTGAAAAGTACTCCATGGTATACAAATACCACATTTTGTTAATCCACTCATGTATTGATGGACACTTGGGTTGTTTCCACATCTTTGCAATTATGAATTGTGCTGCTATAAACATTCAGGTGCAGGTGTCTTTTTTATGCAATATCATTTGCTCTTTTGGGTAGATGCCCAGTAATGGGATTGCTGGATCTAATGGTACTTCTACTTGTATCTCTTTAAGATATCTCCATATTGCTTTCCACAGAGGTTGCACTAGTTTGTAATCCCAGCAACAGTGCATGAGTGTTCCTATCTCTCCGCATCCACGCCAGCATTTATTGTTTTGGGACTTTTTGATAAAGGCCAGTCTCACTGGAGATAAGTGATATCTCATTGTGGTTTTGATTTGCATTTCTCTGATGATTAGAGATGTTGAGGACTTTTTTTCATATGTTCCCTGGCCATTATTCTGTCTTCTTTTGCAAAGTTTTTGTTCATGTCTTTTGCCCATTTTTTAATGGGGTTGTTTGATTTTTTCTTGTTAATTTTCTTAAGTTCTGTGTAGATTCCTGTTATCAGTCCTTTATCAAATCTGTAGCATGCAAATATTTTCTTCCATTCTGTAGATTGTCTTTTTTTTTTTTTTTTTTTTGAGACAGAATCTCACTGTGTTGCCCGGGCTAGAGTGAGTGCCATGACGCCATTCTAGCTCACAGCAACCTCAAACTCCTGGGCTCAAGCGATCCTTCTGTCTCAGCCTCCCAAGTAGCTGGGACTTCAGGCATGTGCCACCATGCTCGGCTAATTTTTTTCTATGTATTTTTAGTTGTCCAATTAATTTCTTTCTAATTTTAGTAGAGACGGGGTCTCGCTATTGCTCAGGCTGGTTTCGAACTCCTGAGCTCAAACAATTCGCCCTCCTCGGCCTCCCAAAGAGCTAGGATTACAGGAATGAGCCACCGCGCCTGGTCTATAGGTTGTCTTTTTGCTCTAATGATAGTTCCCTTGGCTATGCAGAAGGTTTTTAATTTATATGTGTGCTTTCTAATGATTATGAATAGTTTGGCCATTATCAATATTGCTGTTGTGAACATTGGTATCATGTCTGCTGGTGGACAAAGACATTCATTGTTCCTGTACATGGAATTTCTAAGTTGTAGAAAAAGCTGTGTGTACCTTTACTGGATGTCCAGTTTTACAACATAGTTGTATTAATTTTTACTTTCAACAGAAAAATATGAGTGTTCCAATTGCTCCATAATTTAACCAACTTGGTATATCAGTCTGTTACTATTATTTGAGTGGAGTCTTGGGAAGGAGGACAGGAAATAAATGTATGATCATTTTTAATCTTTAAATGGATGTACCTCTAAATATTAACATTAGATTATGTTTGGGATTTTTATTAATAAATTATAAATTTTAATAACTAAACTAAGATTATTCATGGAATGAACAGTACCATATACTTTTTTTTATCTGAGAGTGACTTTGAGTAACAGACCCTGCTTGAAAGTCACCCAAAGGGGAGGACATGATAAATCTGTATAATGGTTAATTTTGTGTTCCAACTTTACTATACTATGGTGCCCAGTTTTTCGGTTAAACACGAAAATAAATGTGGTGTCAAAGTATTTTATATGTATGATTAACATTTATACTCACTCTACTTCAAGTAAAGGAGATTACTCTCAATTATATATGTGTAGACCTCATCCAATCAACTGAAGGCCTTAAAATCAAAAACTGAGGTTTCTCAGAGGAGGAGTAATTCTGCCTTAAATCTGTAACATTGTAATACTGCCTGAGTTTCACCTACTGAAGACTGCAGCTTTAACTCCTGCCTTAGTTTCCACACTGCCGGTCTGCTTTAAAGATTTTAGACTTGCCAGCTCCCACATGAGGAAGTTCCTTAAAATCTCTTTCTTTTCCCCCCTCTCTCTCTTTTGAAAGTATTCTCCAATTTATTGATTATCTGAGTTTGAAGGTCAATGGCAAGTCATCATTTGAATGTTAGCATATGACATGCTCATTAGTTTGCTAGGGCTTCCATACAAAGTACTACAAACTGGGTGGCTTAAAAAGAAATATTGATTATATCACAATTCTGGAAGCTACAGGCCTGAAAACAATGTGTTGGCAGTGTTGGTAATTCTGAGGGCTGTGAACAAAGAATTTGATCCAATTCTCTGTCTTAGGTTTGTAAATGGTCATCTTTATCATCACAGGATGGTGTGCAGATCTCGTGTCCAAATTTATCTTTTTATAAGGACATAAGTCATATTAGATTAGGAGCTCACCCTATTGCAATATGACACCATCTTAACTAATTACATGTGTCATGACCCTATTTCTAAATAAGGTCAAATTCTGAGGTCGTGGGGATTAGGACTTCAACATGTGAATTTTGAAGGGAAACAATTCAACTCATAACATGTGAAACTTGGCAGCTCCCCTTGATTTTATTTTATTTTTTAGATTAAGAAATTTTGTATTAAGAAATAGGGTAATATTTATTTTTCTCTAAAGTGTTTTAAATCTGTTCTCTTAAAATATTGGCTTTCTGCAGTCTATAATCTGATAGGCTAGTTTTTTTTATTATCTTTTTACTTCTTTTTCTCATTCTATAAATATTACCTGATTTATCAAAAATTGATGGGGGGAGGAGTTGGCAGCCGAATTCTAAGCCATGAATATGCCACCAAGTTAAGCTATTATTATTTTTATTAAAAATTAGAATTGTAAGAAAATTTGATTTAACTCTCTCCAACTCATCTTTCACCCTTACTTCAGCATATGGAATCATAAGTTGTGAAAAATATTATTTTCTTTTATAAAATCTATTAATATGTGAATCTACTTTCATTTTTATGCTTGATAAAACTTATTAATATTAGATTATTGTATCTTCATTATTTTGTCATAAATCGCCAATGAAGGATTCCAATTCACCTCCACTGTGTTTATCTAGAATAAATGAATGCATTCATTAGCTTCCTGCATGCTGGAGCAAATGTTTCTTTCATTGAATCAATCCAGGAAACTTAAAGGACACATACAGACTTTGGTAAATCTTATTCATTCATGAAAGAACAGAGAAATATACTTTTAAGACCCATTTTTTAAAATATATTTCTTTGTATTGTTGCAGTGAAGTTGCATGCTGATTATGGGCAATTTCTTTATTCTTGTATAACTCTAACGATTCAGTTGTGGAGGACAAAAACTATATTCTAAATTGTATGCTGCAGTAAGTATTGTCATTCATAAAGAAGAAGTGAACATAATTACTTACTTAGATTAAGAAAGCCTCCCCAATGTTGACATTTATTGTATACATTTACATACTGTAAAAAGCTTTAAAAATGTATTTGAGTTAGTTTTTAGGAAGTGAATAATATATTATCAAAATCACTGGTTACTGGAGTACATTAAATTGTTTTTATAAGTATATGTTTGTGTGTCTTTTTCTTTTAATTTAGAATCAAGCTATGTTTGAGTTCATATTAATAATGAAACTTACTAATTTAGATGGGTTTAAGAGTCATTGTTTAATTGTGAGAGCATATGCCTGCTCCTTTGACTTGCTCTTAAAACATCGATTCATAAAATAATCAATGTCATTTAATATGGATAAACCCATTAAATAATCAAGGAAACAATCACAAGGAAATCAACTTATGCTTTACTTTTGGATGATAAACAATAGCATGGTGGAATTTTTGATATTCTCATTTCACTGCATGGGATGTTAGTTCCATCAATCTCATGCATTCCAGTGCTTGTTAAGTGGTTAAATAGCACAAGATAAAATCAGTGGTCAATAAAATTGTATTTTCAAGCTTCAAAGTGCTATAAATAAATATAGCACTCAATAAAGCTTCAATAAAATTGTATTTTCAAGCTTCGAAGTGCTATAAATAATAAAAAATACATTAAAAAACTTAAAATCTTTTGTAAAAAATGCAATTGAAAGTTTCATTATTTTGGCTATAGTGGTGATAGTGATTTAAAGTCAATAAAGATACCGTTGTAATAGTAGTTATGGTATGCTACTTTCATTTCTTAAAACGACTGTGACTTACACATAGTTTAGTGCTATGTTCTTCAGTGTGTCTAAACATGATCTGTTTCACTGCCACAGGAACAGCGGAGTAGGAGACTTGGAAATACTAGTCGTGACCACTGCACAGAAGAGTGATATTGGAGGCAGTCACCTTTATTTTGTAAAGTGGCAGACATCTGGTTAAATGTGCCAGCTTGGACCAAGAAACATTAAATTCACTTGATGTTCAATCCAGGAAGGTTAAGAAAAAGTCCCTTCAATCTCTACTGCTTGGGATCAATATACCCCTAGAATTCAGTAGATTAGAGATGCTGCAAAATAGTCTGGAAAAAAGAAATGTTTCTAAAGCTTCAAAACAAAAAAGATGAATGACCAATAAACTACCAATCTCCTAGCTTAATACTGCTAAAGAATGTAAGACAATAGTTTTTACTCTTGATACCATTTGGATTTTGGGGAGGGATAAGGGACAACATATGATGACTGCGACTATGTTTACATGTGAAAACTGCCAAAACACCAATCACCAATATCCACCTTGAAAGAAGAAAGTAAAAACGAGAAGAAAAATATGAAACATTCGATTGTACTATAATTAAGAGAATTCTTAACTCATACAGAATTCAGGTAACATATGATCAAAGGAAAGATTAAATCCAATCCATGAGTTCCCACCTTAAACAAACAATTTTGGGGGCCATGTCTGAAAACACCCACCAAGACACTAGCAATTGTCCCTGAAAGAGATGGTAAAGACTGCCTCCAAACTGAGTTCATGGTAAAATTATTACTTATTTTAATATGGCTTGGATGCTTATTTCAGTCAACAGTGAGCACAGTGAGAAGGTAATGTTTTCAGAATAAAAGAATAATATTTTATGCTACAATCTTTTATTTACTCTTACTCCTGCCAGTTTACCATGTTCCTGAATTGGCAGAGTAGAGTTATAGAAAACTTCATCAAAGCTTTTTCTTCTCTTTACATATAAACTTGAAATATTTCATGAAGGGCTCACAAATGCCTTACCAATTTCCCAATGATAGATGTATCATTTCTTAAGGATGAGTAAACAATTACCAAAGAAAGAAAGAAAAACAAATGAACCAAAACCTATGCGAGATAAAGAAAATTTTAAAAGCAAACAAACCAAACAAAAATGTATACAGAAGTTGAATGAAACTATGCAAATCAAGATAAATATTATTTTGTTGTTGCTATTGTTGTTATAAGGCTCTGAGATTTTGGGATTGTTTGTTAGGCAACATTTTGAGGTACACTGGCTAATACAATGCCAAAATATCCTATTAGTTAATAGGTTTAATGCAATCACAATCCACAGTACTGGAATGATTTTAAATGTATAATTATAAATGACACTAGAAAAGTTTGCCAGTATTTTTAAACACTAAGACTAGTCCTTGATTAAACACTATTTACTTCAATAAAATAATCTAAAACTAAAGAGTGTATAATACTCAAAGACACAGATATTCTATGTAATAGAATGCAGAGATGTAAGAAAAGATTTAAATTTGTATCAAAATTTCTTTTATTAGCGAAAATTAAATTTCAAAGTAGTGGAGAAATCTTAATAATTCAATGGTTTGTTTTAGATTGAGTTTTTACTTTATAATGTAGTAAATAAAATTTAAGGTTATGTGAGATAAAAGATATAATAAATAATTATTGAAGTAAATGCACTAAAAAGAAAAATAATACATTTTGAATGAAATTCACAATTTAAAATTTTTGAAATGCAATACATAATATAGATGTGTATCAAACCTCTTAAAATTTCAAAAAGTTTAATTTCTAAGAAAAATATTTTTTAAATGTGCAAAACATTTGTGCTAATATATTCTTTGCTCTATTGTCCAATTATAGGAAAACTGAAAATAAACTGAATATCCAATAATAAACTACATTCTAAATAAATTGAGGTCCTTAAAATATGTATAATTCATGTGAAACTATTAGAACAATGTTTTAATGGGTATGTAATTGTCACAGTAGGATAAATTATAAAAAGGTATTTCTGTATACAGTAAGATTCCACTTTTATATATCAGAATTTTAAGAGGGGATTTATAGGGTAG
This sequence comes from Avahi laniger, assembly GCA_963575035.1. NCBI lineage: Eukaryota > Metazoa > Chordata > Mammalia > Primates > Indriidae > Avahi > Avahi laniger. Next base: position 4,162 of record CAUYSK010004361.1, on the reverse strand, counting down.
AAGCATTATTAGGAAATGTTATCTTCTTTAAATAGCTGTATGTGTTATACAAATATTTTGTGATAAAATACATTTCATAATAATAAAAGAAAAACAGTATTAATAAACCAATTTACTCTTGCTCAAAAGTTTCTGCAATTAAAGCATATGGCAATATTTTCTTTTTGGTTTCTAATTATTTTTCTAGTTTTAATAATCTATGATTTATCACTGTCCATAAGTAACCCATATTTGGCCTAGATTTAAGCTAGTGTAAGTGACTATCACCAATACCATTAGTGACTTTCAGAAGCCAGTGAAGAAGAGATAATGTTATTATCCCTATTTCATCTCTAAAGACAAGCAATCATTAATTATGGAATCTAGGTTTTCAGTAAATAAATATGAGAAAATTAGAGATTATGAATACAGTTCTAAAATAACAACCTGAAAATTAATTTTATTCAAGAAATCTATAAAACCAAGGCAGTGAATTTCCAGAGCTATAAGATGAAAATCTTTTCTATAATCCCAAAATTTATTTTCTCTCTCTAGATTAAGCAGATAGATACTATAGAAATGTTGACTTTAGGGGAAAAATAAATAATGGTAAAATAACATGGAACACCTGATTAGAGGAATAATGATAATCACCTCTCCATTCATACTAGGACTCCTAAGAAATATGTTTTCCTAAATATTCCTTTTGGCAAGTTTATTTTTTTTCTTTTGAGTACTTTTGCTTCAATGTGAACCTACACATTATATCTTGTATTGTAATATTCATACTTTTTTTATTCATGTGCCATTATTTAAATGTGCAGGTTGATAAGTCTTTTTGTAAACTATTTATAATATGTAAACATATCTATAATTAATATTTTGAATTAAAGAATATAAAATTATTTCCAAGCCTAATTACTAGCAGATAAGAAAGCTAAGTATCAAACTAATTACATGTTTTGAAAAAGATGCTTTACTTGACCAAACTTCAGTTAGTCTCCTGAACTTTCTCTTAGACCCATCTCTGTACTTCCTTGCAAAATCATATTTTAGGAAGAACACTGCTAAGTCAGTTTAGCGTGAACCCTCCCCCCATCTGATGACCATCTATATCTGATCAGGTTCCACATCCTCCACCATCCTCCAGGTGTTGTTGGATTACCTTGGTCTGCCTTCAGTGGGAATTGTGTTAGGTCAACTTTGTCAGAATCACCCCTCATCCCCTGATGTTTCCTCTCAGTAATTTTCCACCTAGTAGTCCCTGTCTTACTCATTGGCTAAAAACACTCACTTGTCCATCTCTCTTTCCACTGTAAAATTCCTTTATAGTGATCTCTATACCTATCATAATGGTTCTAAATAAAATCTGATTTACTATGCTTTAGCATGTCATCGATTATTTTTTTCTTTAATAATTTTCTACCTACATTTTTATTTTAAAAAATTCAATTTTTTATTTAAAAAATTTCAACTTATAAATATGTAGTAACTATAGTAAATAGAACAGTTTGATTCACAAACCATATATGTAAAAAAATATTGGATGGAATTCTACTTTATTTTAATGAAACTTCTCCCAGAATACTGTAGGTGTTCAGTAAAGGTTGTGGGAAATCAACTAAATTAATAACATTTACATAACCACATTGAAATACAGTTAGACTAAAATATGTTTGCCTATTCTTAGGGAAATGGAAAGAATGTATCTTCATGCTATTTTGTTCTTACAAACAAGATAGAGTTTTCTAGTCTCTAGTGGTGAATATTATTTGTTACATAGAATAAAATGTTTGTTTGGTATTATGGCAATCTACAATGATGGAAAACATTGTTCTTTGCAAATCTGAGTCTGTTAGAGAAGCAAAAAGCAACAATAAAATTTTATTGAGACAAGAAAAATCCAAGTCCTTGCCCTTCTTAAAAACAGTATATAGCTGAAACTTCAAATTAAAAAAAGTGTTCTCAGTTGGGTGCCTCTTCAAATGAATAGTTAATGACACTATGTTTTAAAATATTAATATTTCTGTGGTTTTTTGTTTATTTTGTTTGTTTAGATAGGAAGGTGCTTTAACATAGAGAAAAACTATTTCCTCCTAGGCAAAACAAGGGGAGTTATAGGAATTAACCAGTGATCTAAATCAGTGTGAATAGACAATTAACCTAGTTGGACAATAAGAACTTAAAACTTCCTAAATAGTCAGGTTACTTTCCATGATCTTAGTTATTGGAATATTTTCTTATTCTCTTTATAGAGACAGATTTGGTTTCATTTTATGGATTTATCCTTTGTTTAATTTTTCAGAATATTTTCCTATTCTGTACCCATTTGAAATTTAAAAATAATAAACTATGATTCTATAAGTCCTAATAAAAGTAAAAGTACTAATGCTCAATTGATAATAAACTAGAGATTTTATGAAATTAAACCAAAACAAAATTTTCTTCTAAAATTCTTATGGTTTCATGTCTTAGATTTATGTCTGTTATCTATCTTGAATTAATTTTAATGAGTGGTGAGAGATATGGTTCATGTTTCAATCTTCTACATGTGGCTATCCAATTTTCCCTGCACCATTTACTGAACACAGGTTTTTTTCCCCAGTGTATATTGCTGTCTACTTTGTCAATGATCAGATGGCAATATGTGGATGGTTTTATATCTGGGTTCCCTTTTCTGTTCCATTGGTCTAGGTCTATTTTTGTTCCAGTATCATGCTGTTTTGGTTTACATAGCCTTATAATATAGCTTGCAGTCTGGTAAAGTGATGCCTCCAGATTTGTTCCTTTTGCTTACGGTTCCTTTGGCTATTCGAGCTATTTTCTGGCTCCATGCAAAGTGTGGAATTATTTTTTATGATCTGTGAAATATGACAGTGGTATTTTGATGGGGACTGCATTGAATCTGTAAATCACTTTAGGTAGTATGAACATTTTAAACAATGTTGATTCTACTGATCCATGAGCACAACATATATTTCCATTTATTTATATGATCTTCAATTTTCTTCCTCACTTATTCATAGTTTTCTTTGTAGAGATCTTTCAGCTCTTTGGTTAAATATATATGTAGGTATTTTATTTACTTTACAGCTCTTGCAAAAGGTATTGAGTCTTTGATTTGATTCTCTGCTTGACTGTTGTTGCATAGGAATGCTATTGATTTGCATACATTGATTTTGTAGCATGGGATCTTGCTGAATTTATGTACCAATTCCACCAGTGGTAGAATTTTGGGGGTTTTCTAGATGTAAGATCATATCATCAACAATGAGAGATAGTTTGATCTCCTCTTTCCCAATTTGGATCATCTTAATTTTCTTCTCTTGCCTAATTGTTTCACCTAGAACTTGAAGCACTATATTAAATAGAAATTGTGACAATGGGTATCGTTGCTTGGTTCTACTTCTCAGTGGTAATGCTTTCAATTTATCCCTGTTCAGCATGATGTTGCCTATGGATTTGTTGTATATGCCTTTTATAATTTTTTTTTTTTTTTGAGACAGAATCTCACTGAGTTGCCCGGGCTAGAGTGACGTCAGCCTAGCTCACAGCAACCTCAAACTCCTGGGCTCAAGCAATCCTCCTGTCTCAGCCTCCCGAGTAGCTGGGACTACAGGCATGCGCCACCATGCTTGACTAACTTTTTCTATATATTTTTAGTTGTCCAATTAATTTCTCTCTAATTTTAGTAGAGAGGGGGTCTCGCTCTTGCTCAGGTTGATTTTGAACTCCTGAGCTCAAACAATCCTCCCACCTCAGCCTCCCAAAGAGCTAGGATTACAGGCATGAACCATCACACCTGGCCAGCTTTTATAATTTTAAGCTATATTTCATCTACACCTATTTTGTTAGGAATTTTTGTCATTAAGCAATGCTGAATTTTTTTGAATGCTTTTTCTGCATCTATTGAGATGATTACATGATCATTGTTTCTGTTTATGTGGTGAATCACTTTTTGGATTTATATATGTTGAACCATCCTTGAATTCTTGGGATGAAGCCACCTTGGTCATTATGTATTTATTTATTTATTTATTTGTTCATTCATTCATTCATTTATTTGATGTACTGTTGAATTCAGTTTGCTAGAATTTTATTGAGAATTTTTGCATCTATATTCATGAAGGATATTGTTCTATAGTCTTCCTTTTTTGTTGTGTGCTTTCCTTGCTTTAGTATC
>CAUYSK010004359.1:0-17558 GCA_963575035.1 Avahi laniger | reverse complement strand
GTTTGCGTATATATGATTTACAAGGACTGTTGAGTCAAATCTCATAGGGGCTATTCTCCATGGCCAGCAAATGAATACGAGTCCTGGTACATTTTATCTCAGTCAATGTTTGGAACTTTCAGGGCAATTTATTTTATGTGTGTATATATATATATATATTTTTTTTTTTTAAGTCATAATATAGAATGAACATGAACATGAACAATGACTTAGGAAGAGGTGGGAAATTTTTCTCAAATTGTCTCTCCTGAATCAAGGAAAAAAATATAATGGTCAAGGTAAAACTCAGGGAATAACTTCTGTAATAAAAACTATATAGCAAAACCAGACAATTTGCTGCTTCCCTAAAGTCAATTATGTATGCTAAATAGCATCAACTAGTTTTTATTGAGCACTTACCATGTGCTAAACACATACTATACATATACATCATACATAACTCACCCATCCTACAAGGAATTTACGATTGGACTCATCGTATGGATGAGGCAAAAGACATCATCCTGTTGAAGTCTTATAGTTAGTATGGCACAAAGTCAGTAAACTGTAATGTCTTACATTTAGTATGGAACATTCATAGTTGAGACAAACGTAAAGAAGCATAAAGATCCAGTATTAAATCATAACTGCATAAAATTAACTGCAGTACTATTGTAATAATTTTGTAGTCACCTCCTCTTGCTATTGTGGTGAGCTCAAATGTCGTGAGTATCCTCTTAAAACATCGTGTGACCCTAATCATCTCCACGTGAGCAGTTTGTCTTTCCAATAAATTTTGTATCTTAGTAAAACGTAGTATCTCACGGTTCTCACATATTTTTCATCATGTTTAGTGCAATACTGTAAACTTTGAATAACACCATGGGACCCATATAAAGTGCCACTACTGACGCTGGAAATGCACCCAAGAAGCAGACAATAGTCATGACATTACAAGAAAAAGTTGAATTGCTTGATATGTACCATAGATTGAGGTCTGCAGCTGTGTTTCCATGCCATTTCAAGATAAATGAATCTGGTGTAAGGACCATGGTAAAAAAAAAAAAAAAAAAAAGAGAGAGAGAGAGAGAGAGAGAAAGAAATAAAAAAAAGAAAAAGAAAAGAAAATTTGTGAAGCACTTGTGAAGCAGCTATACCAGTAAGCATGAAAACATTGCCTTTTTTTTATTTGCAAAATACCCTTTTATTTCATATTGAAAATGCAGCTTTTTTTGAAAAGCAAGAAATCTATTTATTTATTTATTTTTGTTTGAAAATGCAGCTTTTATGTGGGTGCAGGATTTATGTGGGTACAGGATTGCATAAGAAAGGCATACCAATAGGATCGAGATGGCCAACTAGACACAGGAAGTATGTGCCTCCCCCATAGAGAAGAGCCAGAATATAAGCACATTCTCACATTTTGAACAGATCATCTAGGAGAGAATGCTAGGATTCCCAAGGAAGTGATGGGAAGCACCCAAAGTGGGTAAGGAGAAGGTTCAGGGTCAGGGCTGGCTAACAGCTGGGAGAAGCTCCCGGATGCAGTGAAACAGTAAGAGAGAAGCTGCCAGGGCTCTACTCTTTGTGATGAGCTTTTATAATCTTGACTACAAAAGAACCCTCCAACTCTTGCAGGTCTCAGGCCTAACATAGGGAGCTACTTGCAGATTGCACAGAGATGTTGTTCCAGAAAAGGAACTCATGCAGAATCCCACAGGCATCTAAACCTAGAGCAGCTTGAGCCAGACACCATTCTATGAGCTGAGAGCCCAGACACTAGGAAGCTACAGGCATGCCAGCAGCCACTGTGTGGCTCTGATGACGGATGGAGGAGCCTAGGGGCTCCCCCACACCCCTGGGAAGGTCTCCACCACCCTGCTGTGGGCTGCTTTTGAGACTGAGACATGTGCAGACAGCATTTTCCACAGTTTCTCACCCAGCTGACTGCTTGGGTAGGACTCTAGCCTCTCTGCTCACAAGTTCCAGGTGCCATTTTGAGGGTTTGACATTGAGCTGTGCTCCCACCATGTCTAGGCTTGGGCTTGATGCGGCAGGAGCCCCCACCTGGCTGGGGAGGGACAGAGAAACTAGGCTTTCCAGCATGCATATAGGATGCTGCCTACCATCTTGCAGCCAGTTGATGTACGACTGAGCCTCGAGCAAACCGCACTCCCCACAGTTTCCTGACAGCATAGCCCCGCCTGAGAAGAGCCCCACCCTCTCTAGTCACAGGCCCAGAGAGTCATTTTGGGAGTTTGAAGCTGGGCTGTGCCTCACTCTTGGGCTGAGTTCAGGCTGATGCAGCCTTGCCCAGCTGAGGAGGGACTGGGGAACCCAAGCATTCCTACACACACTAGGACCACCCTCACCACCCATTATGTGCTGGTGCAGGACTCAGTTGTGAGTGGATGGCATCCCCCCTTGTGTCTTGAATACATCGTTTACCTGGAAGGGGCCCCACCCTTTCTAGTCACAGGCCCAGCATGTTAGCTTGGGAGTCTAAAACTAGGCAGCACTCCACCACTGGGCAGAGTTCAGGCTGACGCAGCTGCAACCCCACCCAGCTGAGGAGGAACAGGGGAGCCGAGGCAATCCCAGCTACCCCTAGGATAATTCCCATTGCCCTTCTACAAGGTGCAGTGAGACTGAGATGCAAGCTGACAGTACTCTACCCAGCATCTTGCTCACACTGTTTGCCTGGAAGAGGCCCCATCCTCTTAGGTCATAGACCCAAGGTGCCGTTTGGGAAGTTTATATCTAGAAAGCCCAGCGAGGGATGTGGAGATGGGGACCTCCCCTCCTCCAACCACCCAATGCTACAGATATAGTCACCTCTGCTCCCAAAGCATGAGCTTCTGGTGCAGGTGAGCTCTGGGATGGCTAGTTCTAGGCTTATGGAGGGGGGGAGTATACCCCCAATGGTACTCTGCCCACTGTGCCCAGGTTCTGCATGGAGGGAGTGGCTTATTTCCCTCCCTTCGTGAACAGGCAGTATTGTTGCAGCTTTTCTGCGCTGGAAATTTCAGCCCCTGGTTCTCTATACCACTGGATCCCCAGCCAGTGTCCCCTAGAACCCACTCAGACCACAGCAACCTTGGTGAACCAATGGGTCCCAGGGGAACTGTGGGTCTCCTGGAGCTTAGGCATTCAGGGCAGGCCACTTCCAGCCAAGAGGAGAATGCAGCATGCTGGAGGGCTCCTAAAGACAACAGGGACCAGGGCACCAGCTCCCCACCATTTGGGGCCTCCTCCTCCTCCACCCCTTCCCCACTCCTGGCTATCAAGGCAGCCATGACTGTTTCTACTCAGGACTGGTGATGGTTCCACAGGAGACAATTAAGCAAAGGTACTTGGGAGCAGCTGCCCTACCTCTGACAGAGCACCTATCACACCCATGACTCCACAAAGCTTGGGGCTCACTTCTTTCCCTCTAAAAAGCCACAGCAAGCACTTTTGTGTGCCCCAAGGACAAAAGCTACTGCCTCCCCTGAGGGAGGGTGGGGCTAGCAGTCTTCTCCCCGAGCCTGCCCTCCTCCATGGAGGCAAGTCCCTGGCACAGCCACACCTCCTTCACTGGAGAATTTCAGCCACAGGCCCACAGCCAATCTGATAGCCTTGCACACAGCAGGTGGTGCTACCACTAACACCTCTGCTTCAGCTAGTCAAGAAGGGAGCTGGGAATCTGGGTGCTTTTTTGCCTCAGAGACCACTGCCACTGCCAAGAGAGGGACACGTGAGCAGCTTCTGCACCTCACAGCTGCGCGCCATTACTAACCTCATTAAGAGGGACCCGCCCCTGCTGTCACAGGCTCACAGTGCATCTTTCTCTTGTCTGAGCAGGGGTTCACCCTACCCCTCACTATCCCAGCCAGTGCCTGAACTCAGGGAGGCTTGAGGGCAAGATTTCCAGCCTGGTCTCAGGCTAGTCCCCCCAAAACTCAAGCATGCCATCCAGGGGAAGTGGGGATTACCTAACCTAGTCCACCACTGCTGGCATCTGAACACTCTCCTAGGGGTCTGAGGTCCAACCAACCCAAATTGCCAGCAACACCATAATGGGTACCTTTCTGTATGAGCTGAAAGGCAGAACCTCTCCCTCTCTACACTGAGCAGCAAGTTCCCAGTAGAGGAGAACAGGTGAACATCAAAGCCATCTGTTTTGAGCTGAGGAAAGAAGAGAAGGAATCAGCATAAGAACTTTGGCAATATGGAGAAACAGATTCTTTTAAAACCCCCAAAGGATCACACTAGCTCTCTTTTACCCAAAGGAAAAGAAGTCATATCAAAAAGACACATGCATTCGTATGTTCATCACAAAACAGTTAACAATTGCAAAGATATGGAATCAACCTAAGTGCTCATCAACTGATGAATGGATAAAGAAAATGTGGTGTATATATAACCATGGAATACTACTTAGCCTTAGAAAAGAATGACATAACTTCTTACGCAACAACTTGGATGGAACTGGAAGCCGTTACCCTAAGTGAAGTATCTCAGGGATGGAAAACCAAATACTGCATGTACTCACTTATAAGTGGGAGCTAAGTGATGAGTATACATAGTCACACAGATGATATAATAGACTTTGGTGACTCACAAGGGGTGAGGAACAAAAATTACCTATTGGGTACAATGCATTCTATTTAGGTGATGGGTATACTGAAAGCCCTGACTTCACCACTATACAATTCATCCATCTATCAAAAAACAAAACACACTTGTACCCCCTAAATCTATTGAAATAAATTTTTTTTTTTTTTTGAGACAGAGTCTCACTCTCTTGCCTGGAGAGAGTGCCGTGGCGACAGCCTAGCTCACAGCAACCTCAAACTCCTGGACTCAAGCAATCCTACTGTCTCAGCCTCCCAAGTAGCTGGGACTACAGGCATGTGCCACCATGCCCAGCTCATTTTTTCTATATATATTTTTAGCTGTCCAATTAATTTCTTTTTATTTTTGGTAGAGATGGGGTCTCGCTCTTGCTCAGGCTGGTCTCGAACTCCTGAACTCAGAACGATCTGCCCACCTTGGCCTCCCAGAGTGCTAGGATTACAGGCGTGAGCCACCGCGCCCGGCCTGCTCAAAGGTTTTAGATTGTGGAACCTCCAGGCAGAGGTCCCCCCTCAGGAATCTCAGGGACCCCTATTGTCTTAATCATCTTTGCCAGTAAATACTCATTTTCTTCCTGAGGCATGGCTCATAGTTAACCCTGTCATACCCATTCAATAGACAGAGTCCCCGCTATGTGGCAGGCTGTGAGGATAAGAGGACCAGAGGGCACAGTCTCTGTTCTCACGGAGATTCCAGTTGAGTGGGGAGGATGGTGGTCAGCACAGCTGGTGTGAGCGGGGGTGTGCAGTCAGAGGATGGCCACAAAGGCAGAGAAGCCATCCTGAGGTGGCCGAAGGAAGCATGTTGCTAGAATTTCTTGGAGGCCGGCAGTTCTCATGGTACCCTGAGGAAGTCATGATAAAAACTGGCCTAATGAGGTGGTGGCACTCAGTATATGCTCACACCACCCTGAGACAAGAACAATTTTGGTTTAATTTTACAGTATGTTTGTTAAATTTAAAAGTAGGGGCTCACATGAGGTATTCTGCGGGGTACAGAGAGGCCAAAAATACCACACACAGTCTTTTCTTAAAATGCATATATGCGTGATCCTCAAAAAATTGCCTGAAATTTGAAATACAACTCCATGGGTAAAGGAACAGAGAAGGCCTGTCAGAAAGGCTGTGGACATAACTAGCTTCGAGGCAGTAAGATTTCATTTTTAAATTACATTTTTGTATAATATTTCCCTCTTTTTTCCTGATTAAAAAACTAATACATAGTATAGCAAATAAGGGAAAAACAAAACCACTCTTAATTGTACCACCTAGAAAAAAACCTGTATTTTATCCTGTTCTCCAAAAATGCAAAAATATGTATATATACATACTTGCTATACACATAACATTTTCACAATTGGGGTTCTTACCATGTGGTCACTTTTCTATCAGGTATTTTTACTTAATATTGTATCATAAACAGTTTCTGATATTAAGTGTTCTTGGAGGACACCATGCTAATGGTGGTGGCACATTTCCTTCTTACGATATGACATGAGTCATTTCACCATTCCCCCATCTAAAGACATCTGGGGTCCCCAGTCTCTGCAATTCTAAACCATCTAATGAACACCCCTGGGCCAAAGGATGTTACATAATCACAAGGCCACCAACTCACAGCTGGAGTGCTTCCTAGCGAGGTCACATCACCCGTGACCATCACTGGTATGTGAAAACCTATCTGACCATCTTTGCAATAGCGTGGAAGACAGTTATGTTAAAGAGCCTCTGCAAATTTGACAGGTTAAAAAAAATAGCATCATGTTTTTAATTTGTACTTCATGATAACTGGAGGGGCAGACTTTCTTTTGCCACAAGTTTACTGGCTATTTCTATATCACCTTCTGTGAATTATTATCTTTACATATCCTCTGATCATTTTTTTGGTTAGGTATTTTCATATTATAATATATAAGAGTATTTTATATATTAGGGATATTAACCTTCTGTCTGAGATATTTGTTACAAATGTTTTTTAAAAGTTTCTAATCTTTTAATATGGTATATTTTAGTATATTGGAAATGTCAAGTTTTATGTAATTAAATCTATAAATTTCTCCCACTGTTTTAACAGCTTGGAGACGACTTCATTTTAAAAAGCATTTGTTAATAGTTTCAATTAATTCTTTTGTTGTCCAGCAGCTAACATTTCTTAACAAATTCCCCAGGCAAGAAAAGTGGTAGTCACATGTAGCAAGAAGATGAGTCCCTGTTGAAAGTCTGGTTTCTCTTTTCAATGAGAACAGTTCTGATTCAACCAGGTTAAACAAATATAAAATGCAACGATATGAAAGAGGAATCACAAATTCGTTCAGGAAATGAGGCAGTGGGGATGTGAAGAGCCAGAAGAGAGGGAGGCCTGAGTCTGGTCCTGGATTTGTCACTAATCAACCAGATATGTCATTTAACTCCTTTGGGCCTTAATGTCCTCATATGCAAAATACCGGTAGAGAAAGGGGTTTGGGTCAGAGAATCTTTAAGAATTTTCCAGCAATAAAATTAAGTTGTGATTATGGAGAAAATGCTTCTTTAAGCACACCGAGGTGACACTGTGGAACTCTCTGTCCCTAACCTGGGGCAATGCAGGGCTCTGACCACACCTCTCCCTCCCTCCTCTGCCACCGGCAAGTGAGGACGGACAGGGCACTTACCGAGAGGGCACTGCTGAGTCCCATCAGTTGAGAAATGGCAGAATTCAGTGAGAAGTCCTCTGTGAAGTGGGCAGTCACCTGTTGGTAAAAGTTGAATCATTCGCTTTCTTCAAAATTCTTTTAAGCTTTTCACAAAAACAACAACAAAAGCCTAAAACTGAATTATCGAAACAAAAAAGTAAAATTAAATGAATGCAATCAAAGATGTTTATCAATACATTCACCGTCTCAAATAATGACTATGTTTTGTCAACACAAACACTTTCAAATTCAAGGCCAATGCTGTTTCCACTATTCAAGCCTGCTCCTCTCCCACCCCGTCCAGGACAGTGCTGGCTCCCACAGCAGGTGCTTTAAAAAGCAACACTGGTTACCTGAACAGGAGGCAGGACCCACTGATGAATAAACATCAGAATAATAGTAAACAGGAGACGGGTAAAGGATGTCACTTCTCCCGGGTCATGTGACTTTAATTCACAATGATGGCTATTAGTATATGGAATAAAGTCAGGTTTACATTTTGAAATGTAGAGTCAACATATGAACACTAATACAATTTAATAGCTTTTTCACGTCTGTGTGCTTTTCAATTTTGACCATGGGCAGGAATACAGAAAAATAACATCTTCAAGATGTCAACAGTTTCCAACTTGTTGAAATAATCCAATTCTATTATCTGACAGAATAGAAGAATTTGCCAAATTCAGAGAGAAAATATGTGGTATGAAAACAATTGCTCAGGCACCACTCACATCCCTGAATTCAATCCAGTGAGCTCTGTTCCTCCACGCAGAGAGGGTACAGAGGACAGAAATAAAGCTGAAGAAGTGTCACTAAATGAGACTAGCTGGATTCAGGGCCACTTCAGGCCTCTCCACTGGAGAGGAAAAAACTTGCCAAGTCATCAATGCCATCAGTTATTAGATAAGTGACCTTGGCTGACTTTATAAGATTGAATGAGCACGCCTTAAAAAGAAAATCAGCCTAAGAAGAATTTCGGTATCAGACACACATTGCAGAATGACTTCAGGCTGGGCGCAGTGGCTTATGCTTGTAAGCCCAGAACTTTGAGAGGCTGAGGCAGGAGGATTGCTTGAGGCCAGGAGTTCAAGACCAGCAGGGGGAAACATAGTGAGACCCTGTCTCTACCAAAAATTTAAAAAATTAACTGGGTATGGTGGTGCACACCTGTAGTCCTATCTCCTTGGAAGGCTGAGGCAGAAGGAGTGCCTGAGCCCAGGAATTTAAGGTTATAGTCAGATATGATCATGCCACTGCACTCTAGTCTGGGTGACAGAGTGAGATTCTGTCCCAAAAAACAAAACAAAAAAACACTTCAGATTTACAAAAACTAACCCACAATAACTCACACGGAAATTGTGTAACAAAGTAACTGAGTTGGAAAGTGTGAGCATCAGGGAACTTGGATTCTAATCTCTGCTCAGTTCCCCACTAGCTGTGTGACTTTAGGCAAGGCATTTAACCTCTCTGGGCCTCATCTCTGTCTCCATCTATAAAACGAGGATGCTAAAGAAGACAGTCTCTTAATGCTCCTTTCAATTCCAAGATTGCGTTTCTGTTAAGGTAACATGCATTGTGGGATCAGGCTTATCTTGAATTTGGTTCTCTGCCTGGATGTGTTAAGTATGGAAATGTGGGTCGTGGGCAGCTTCCTGAGACCCAGGGTAGACAAATGTGAGACATCATTAGAGAGTCATTTCCTGAGCGTATCTCTTTCCTTTAGAAGGTTTGTGCTGTTGCTCCACCTTGGTAACATATCCAAAGCAGCAGGATCAGTCAATAAAGCAAGTAGGGCCACCATAACAAGGAAGAAGACCCCCCAGCGGCCCACCCCAAAGCAGCGTGGGCCACATGGACCACAAAGCAAAGTCTCCCAAACAGTGCTCAGTTACAGATTCAACCAGCGTCCCCTCGAGGGTTTCTGACCTGAGAGATGACCGAGTTCTTGTACTCCCAGAGCTTCCTGGCCTCGGCGTTCTCCTTGTTACTCAGCAGCTGAGGCTGGGGAACCTTCCCCGAAGCCCTGGTCTCAATAAATCGAGTTACCAAGGACCACAGACGTTGCTGCCATCTCAGCACCCCCGGGAGAGCATCAGCTGAATTTAGCATCGGTACATGAAAAGAGAAAGACCGCGACATGAGAATGAGCGGTTTGGTTATAATGAGGCTGAGAAAAACAGCTGTGAATTGATGGCACACTTCGCCGTACCCTGACGGATTTCTCCGAGGGCAGGCTGGAGGCTCCTCCCTGGCTTCCAGTGCCTGGGAGGTCAGACCGGGACTGAGTCCATCGTATCTCAGTGCCCCAGATGTTCAGAGCACTGGATGGCAGGGCCACTCAAAGTGCTGCCCACCAACCGTCACGGGTTGATGACAAGATTAGAGACTCAGTCAGGATGTGCATCAGCGCACTGCCCCCTTGATTAAGCGAGCTTGCTGTGACGAAAATGCCATGGAGCTAACAGTGTGTCTGGGAGACACGGCCCACCTACGCTGGTGAAAGTGAGATCTCACATGGATGGGTAATACAGCGGCGGTGGAGCATGGACCACGCTTGGAGCTGCACTGCTGTACGGTGTGAAGTACTTTAACCCAGTCCCGTCCTTGCCAGGTACGTGTGTATTACATGTTTCAAACACGGTCCTCAAATCTAGCTGTTAATCTGGTCTTTGGTGAAGCTGAATGGCCAGCCACACTAGGGCCAGCCCAGGTCCCTGAACTCTGGACACTGGGCTAGGTGACCTCAAGCCCGGAGGCACGGAAGAACCTTCTGGGAGGTTGTTAGAGAAAGATTCCTGTAGTCTGTCCTGGGGGCTAGGGTGGGAGCCAGAAGCTGTGCCTGCATGTCTGTGCTTTCCAAGCCCTCCTAGAACTAACTGGCACCTGCGATCACTGCTTCCACTAGCCATGGTACGTCAAAATAAACGGCGATTCCTCAAATAGTATGCACAGTTGACACAAGTCTCAAGATCCCAGGCGTCTGATTTTCTCTTCCATAACGACACCTGGGGCAGACTATATGAAGGAAAAATGAATGACTGCTGGGCAGTTTACTGTAGGATAGCCAGATACTCAAGATTTTTACTTCACGCCATCTTAGCTACAAGCAACTCTGGAGACACAAACCTGCCCTGCGAGGGGAGATGGAGGTCACTGTGCAGTGACTGAAAGATCGCAGGTGACACCAGGCTCGGGGCCCACCAGGGTTTTCTAGACTGGTGAGGGAGAATGACACTGTTCTAGAAAAAACCTTTCAAGGTAGATCAAGAGAGCACTGGCTTCTTGGACCATGGCAGGCATAGGGGTAGCACAGAAGCCAGTCCGTCTCTAAGGAAACAGTCCTCAGAGTGTGGTCCCCGTAGAATGTGCTGGAATCACCACAGAGCTTGTTCGAAGGCAGACTCCTGGGCCCCATCCCGGAGGCTGTGTCAGCGGGTCTGGGATGAGGACTGGGAATCTGCACCTGCAACGACTTCCCCAAGTGATTCCCAGGCTCGCTTACATTCGAGTACCACTTACTAAGAGCCGCACAGGATGCCGGACAAAACGCTCCTCGCTCTGTGGAACTGATTCCTAGAGTTCTCCACCACCGTCTTCAGCAAACACATTTCCTTCCCCAGACTCCTTCGGAGTCCAGGGCAGATCACAAGGGAAGCAGGCCAGGAAGAGGAAGGAGACTTACTCTTCACATCCCACAAGATATCCTTCTCCGGAGGGGCGGCAAAAAGGATGTAGAGGCGAATCGTGTCGATCCCATACTGCTCTACAACTTCCTCGGGGTCCACCCCGTTGTGTTTGGACTTACTCATCTTCTCCCACGTCACCTCTAACTTCTCTTTCGTTTTTGCATGCACAGGAACAGCACCTAGATGCCAAATGATACATAGGTATGGCGTGTGACTCTGAACTGGTCCTGTGTCGTCAATAAGAAAATAAATACTAGGTGAGCAATGAAAAGTGTCCACTTGAAGAATGGCACTAATTCACTTAATGTGCTTGTCTCTCCCTCTATATTATAAAAATGTTTTTATTTTTCAATAAAGAAGGCCCACCTCCCCCCACAGACCTTCTTTTCATGAATAGATGGTATAGTTTTAATGGCCAGCACCAGCTTTTTCTACAAAACAATTTCCCCCTTTATAAGTAAATTATTTACGTACAAAAAAGGGAGATAAGAAAGAATGAGCAGACTTGTGCATACTGCTGTTTTCTTTATGGATTCAGGGTCTCTTAAGAAGTTGGCAGCTGACCTGTCAAGCCTTCGCTTTGAGGCTTGGTCCCCTCAACCACGTTGTAGTCACCCAGACACGCTCTATCAGGGCATGCGGAGCTCACTCTCCGGGCTCATGCTGATGGCGGTCCCTTTGTGGTGCCAGCCACGCACATCCTGTTCTTTGGAAGTACCTCCTCTTCTACCCACACACCATGGTCTAGATGATGCTGACAGAAGAGGCCTTAAATGGCCATGTTGGGACAAGGTGACCTTGTTGCCAAGCCCTAGTGGATAGGACCAGTAAGGACACCTGACAAAGCTAAGCCTCTTTCTCAGGAATTGGAACTAAGAGACACAGAGACTCTGTTTCAACATTGTTGGGCACTAGAACCATCAGGTCCTAAGGAGATGGGGCAAGACTTGCCACTGTGGCTACCCAAGGTCACTCTGTAAACTGAAATTGGGAGAACACAGCATCCAAGTCTGGCAGAGGAAGGAGAACAGAGCAGGAGAACAGAGAGAAGCGGGAAGAGGAACTAGAGGCTTGGGAAACAGAAGGGAAAAAGGAGTGGCCGGTGACTTCCTATGTGCTGTGGGGCCTGGGCTTGTGTTTCCCGCAACTACTTTAGGGTGACGCCCCTACAATCCTTCTGTTATACCCACCTTTGGGTGGATTTCTCTTCTTTCCAATCAAATAATCCCTGACTCTAACAGCAAGCAAGCTCCCAAGGGACCAATTTATATACCTAAAGGCTACCTCTACACATCATGAGAGGTACATCCGTTACGTAGACGGAAGCCTGCCCTTGCTGGTCAAAGTGTTCTCACCCAGCAGGCAAGTCTGCGTGGGAAGGGAAAAGATGTTCACGATACTGCCTGGCCCCAGGACATCAGAGCAAATGGAGACTGAAGCCCTGGAAGATGTTCTATCCAGGCTGCGGAGAGGCTCAGGGAACTCTTGCCGCCTCTACCCTGTCTTGGGCTGTGTCTAGCCTTAATAGCACTGTTCTGCAAATTATGAAAAAAAATGTATCTTTCTGGGCAGAGAAGTTGAGAGGTTACATAAAGGTGCTCCCTTTTGGCAGATGTGGCCTTGAAACATATGTTTTGGCAAGTGGCTGGATTTGAGGCCCTGCTCTTTCCCTTGGCTGGGTGCCTTTGTGCAGTGTACAAACTGTGCAGCTGTACATGGGCAGCCTTGCCCATAACACAGAGAATACTTCGCTAACTGCTGAAATTTATGTGCCCCTGAGTTTAGAGCCATACCTGTCTGGCTTGTGCTGGAGAGACGCTGCCAGTTCTGCTTCTCCAGCTTTTTTCTCCCACGGGCCATTCCAAACCCTGATATAGTGTTGCTGTGATCGGCTAATTCCACTGACTGCTTCCACCCAATCCTCTCTCTAGTGTGGCTTCGGAGGCTGTCTGCTATTTAAGAGGTCGTGTGTACCTAAGCTCGTCCATCATACACTGGTTTTTCTAAATGTAGGCCAGAGTGCTGGGGATTTCTCACCGCTGCTCCTATGTATGTGCACCCTCCCCCAATTTTCTAGCATGTCGTCTATTTCATTGTGTGCTGGGCGCGTGACACACCCTCATCATGCCACCTAAAGATCTAGCAGGAGGAAACATCTTTGAGGTAGGGTGAAAACGTGGAGCGGAGGAAAAGGCTTGGGAGAGCTGGGAGAAGAGGGAAGTCTGGGGAGTCGGGGAGAGGTATTCTGCTGGGCAGTGCTGGGGGGCTGCTCTGGGGTGTGCCGGAGTAAGCAGAGTGGCGGCCCTGAGGTTCTGAAATGCGCCACTAGACTGGAGGAGAGACAGCAGCCCCAGGACCAGTCTTCAGGGGGCACAGGCCCAGAGCACGCTGAGGCTTGGAGACTGAGGCCAACGGGTCCCTCTCCCAGATTCTCCACTCAGCCGGGGCCCAGTGGCAGATGCCTGCTTGCTCGGTAGCTCTCATGCCTGGCCTGGCTCGCGGAGTATCTGGATGGAGCTGGATGGGCGATTCTTACCTGTGAGATCGACCTCCTCCCTCTGCAGATACTGTCCAGATGGCAGGCGGAATGTCTGCCCCTTGATAAGGCCTTGGGCCAGCAGCTTATGAAAAGGCTCTCTGAGGAAAGATGAGAGGAAAGGAAGCTGGAGGAGTGGGGACACCACACATCATGACGACAGCAGCTCAGACCTCACCTGCTGATGGGCAGAAGTAACTGTCCTTCAGAAAACAGGCTGGCTGACCAAGGCCACTTGTAAACCCAGCTTAGGCCAGGCACAGTGGCTCATGCCTATAATCCCAGCACTTTGGGAGGCCAAGGGGGGAGGATTGTTTGAGCCCAGTAGTTCAAGACCAGCCTGGGCAACACAGTGAGACTCCGTCTCTACAAATAGAAAAATTAGCTGGGCGTGGTGGCATGCGCCTGTAGTCCCAGCTACTCGGGAGGCTGAAGCAGGAGGATTGCTTGAACTCAGGAGTTTGAGGCTGCAGCGAGTATGATGATGCCACTGTACTCCAGCCTGGGTGACAGAGTGAGATCCTATCTCTTAAGAAACAAACAAACTAAAAATCCAGCTTAAACAAATGGCTACTTGTAAATAAGAAAATTGAGTCAAATCAGCAGATATTAGCTACAGGTCTAACTTCCACTACGGCAAAGTGGAAAGAGCCCAGGTCTCGGATTTGGAAGGCCTGGGTTAGAATTTCAGTTCTGTTCCACAATGAATTCTATGAGCCAAGGCAAATCACTTGCTCTGAGTGTCAGTTTACTTACCTGTAAAAAGGGAGTAAAGAATTCCGTGCCTCAAAGGGCTGTTGGGTAGATTAAATCAAAGCATTGCATGAAAATACTTGTAAATGTTTTAAAAAACCACACGAATGTCAGCTATATGCAGAGCTTAGCACAAGAAGGGATCACGAGGACCTGGAGGTTTTGTTAGGGTTCTGTTCAAGGAAGTTACTTTTTTCCTTAACCTTACATACAGTGCCTGTTTACATTCTTCAAAATATTTTTAAACCATATAAGCTATACATGAACATATCCTTTCTGTTCAAATCCAAACACTACCCCTCGTTTTCAGGCCTACTTCCCTCTGAGCAAGCAATTATTATTAACAGTTTGGTGTGTACCCCTGGAAAAGTTTGGACACTTTTTCCAATGCCTTTATATACATAAATATGTGCATGCCCACATATGGTTTTATAGATTTGGAGGAGGGATTTAAATAAATGGGATTATACCTTGTACATTACTTTGTGGTATTCAACTTAATGATATAAATGGATTTTTCCGTAATAGTTCAGACAGATCTATCTTGTTTTTTAAAAAATTACCTAGTATTCTATAATATGGATTGATTTTAATTTATTCACAGTGCCTGTTTTAAAAAAGTAATTTTAGTCACATCCTTACTGGTTAAACAGTGAAATATAAATTTTTTCTCTTAAGAGGACAAGAAGAGGTTGCCTTTCATACTGAAATTACTTTACTTCACAGCTGAAATTGTTTATTCTTAAGAACCTGCCTGATTCAGTTTTGAAGAATTTCAGCAAGACCCATTCCAAACTCACAGCATGACTCACGGAGGCGTCTGCTGACACCACATGCAAGAATTCCATGTTGTCAAGGCCGCGGGCAGGAGCATTCACGTACCGGAGACACACTGCACCTTTCGACGTGCAAACCTGGGGGTGCTCCGAGTCCACTGATACGGGGCGGTGGCTTGTGTTCAGAGCTTCTAAAACCCAGTACGCTCCAAGAGGCCCAACAGGCTGCAACCTCATTCTAGTGAGGCAGGTGAAAGGAGCTGGCTCTGTTAGTTTGAAAGGATTCTCGTTTCACACTCGAGGTCGTCTAATTTTGATGGACCCTGGTACTGAGTGAGGCTTCTAGAAAGGCTCCTGATTGTACCCTGTGTAGCCGCCGCCATCACAGCTGTGAGGATAGAGGCGACTGAAAGGACATTCTCTAGTGGATTCAGGAGGATGCAGTGAAACTGAGAGAACTGGAAGGAGACTGAGGGGCAGCTAGGAGAAAAGGACTCCTGGCCTTCATGTTTTAAAATCTTGTTGCGAGTGTGAGTCCGTATGTGCATGCGTGTGTGGTGGTGGGAGAGGGGGCTTATTTTCCAAGGTGGAAAAGAGCCAACATATTTAACATTCAAACAGAAAAGTAACATGAGTTTTTGAGACTTCCCTCAGTATATGGTTGCATTATTTGATGTCACGAGGCCCATCGAGTATGCTACTGTGTAAATGTCTTAGAAATTCCACGTGTGCACAAAAGTAATCACGCCATTGTTCAGGCTCTAAAAGCTATCCTAATAAACTCTTTAGAGTCATAAAACTGCTACGCCTCCCACCTCCTCCAAGACATCCTTTCAGCAAAATCAATTCGCGAGAGATTGATGTGCTTTTGTGCTACAGTTCGTGTCTCAGCAAGATTCTCTGAAAATGTGAGCCCTTACGCAGAAGGGTATGAAAAATGATTTTTTTTTCTTAAGAGATTTACATTCCTCTCTCTTTTTTTTTTTTTTTTTTGAGATCGAGTCTCCCTCTGTCACCTGGGCTAGAGTGTCATGTCATCAGCTTCAAAGCAACCTCAAACTCCAGGGCTCAAGCGATCCTCCTGCCTCAGCCTCCCGAGTAGCTGGGACTACAGGCATGTGCCACCATGCCTGGCTAATTTTTTCTATTTTTAGTAGAGACGGGGTCTCACTCTTGCTCAGGATGGTCTAGAACTCCTGAGCTCAAACGATCCTCCTGCCTCGGCCTCTCAGAGTGCTAGGATTACAGGTGTGAGCCACTGGGCCTGGTCTGAAAAATGATTTAAAGATCAAATGCACTTGGATCTTATACTGCATTTAAAACACAAGCACAATGAAGGAAAAGCAAGGCTGTCTGTTTCCCTATCTTCCAGGAATGCTGGCACAGACACCAGGAGGAACCTGTGTCCTCAGGCCTCATGGGCCCCACCCACGGCAGGTGGCGTTTTGATGCCCGAGGGCCCAAGTCTGCATTTCCCAGGCCCCTTCTGGGAAGCACGTCAGTCAATGAAACTGCCTCAAGAAGCTCAGAGAACTGTACCCCAGAGACTGAACGTGTGGTTCTCTCACGTCCAGCCCCTACCTACCTTCCTGGCTGCTTCTCTGCCACTTAAATGTACTTGCTCCTCACAAAGGCCACACATGCACTTGGTGGCCCCTGGAACATGCCATCTCCTAGGGGCACCCTGGACTCATCCTTCGCCGCAGAGCTCAGGCCTTCCCTCCTCTAGGCGCCGTCCCTGTCGTCCGCAGGCCCCCGTCACAGAGCCCCAGGCCCGCCTTGGTGGTTACATAAAGACTGGCCCATCCCCTGCCCTACACCCTTGGTGGCAAGGCCCACTGTCTCATTCTTCCCTCTATCCCCAGCACTTAGCTGTGGGCCCTAGCGATGACGGGTGTCTCTAAAAGCGTTCCAATTGTGGATGAATAAGTGAACAGGCGGGTGGGTGGTGGATGGAAGGACGCAGAGACTGGGTGTTTGCTTTGCTCAGCCCCTGCAGCCATCTTCGCCTTCCAGCCAGTTTGAGGCGGCGCCTGGATTTTAACCTCATTACATGAATAACACAACAGTTTAAAAACCCACAAAAAAAACTGTATGGCTATTTTTTATTGCAGGTGAAGAAAGAGGCTGGAAGCACATACATTTAAAAGCACAGTGCAAAGTAAGCTAGTGTTTGACAGGGAAGGGGCGCCTGCCCTAACACCCAGGGGAAGCTGCGCTGCAGCGCCAGCAGGATCGACGGGGCAGATCTGTGCACACGCAGGGTGCACATTTTTGCACATGGGCTCATCTTTTAGATTGGAATCTTCCTCAAATAATTTTACACAAAGTGGCCTAAACAAAAGAAACAGACTGTAATTTTTTCTTTGATGTGGTCCCAGTAGGATGAATTTGCCTACTGTCTTAGGCTCTAGTGTTCCTGTACCAGGTTTTGAGGTTTTCCCTTTCCTTTCTCAGGTAAGTATATGGCTTTAGTCACTCTTAAGTTTTTTTTTTTTTTTAGATACATCATCTTGCTCTGTCACCTAGGCTGGAGTGTA
>CAUYSK010004355.1:0-41511 GCA_963575035.1 Avahi laniger | reverse complement strand
GTGTTTCTTGTGCTGATCCATGTGTAACTCTGTTTTAAGTACTTCTTGGAGGGCTGGTCTTGTCTTGGTGAATTCCCTCAGTCTTTTCTTATCTGAGAATGTCTTTATTTCTCCTTCGTATACAAAACTTAGTTTTGCAGGACACAAGATTCTCAGCTGGGCATTATTCTGTTTCAGAAGAGTGAGAATGGGGCCTCATTCTCTTCTTGCTTGTAAGGTTTTGGTTGAGAAGTCTGGCGTTATTCAGATAGGCTTTCCTTTGTATGTTACTTGTTTCTTTCACCTTACAGCTTATAGAAGGGCCTCTTTAGTGGATATTTTGGTCAGTCTGATGACTGCATGTCATGGTATCTTCCTGTTTGCATTGAATCTCCCAGGGGTCCTTTGAGCTTCTTGTACCTGGATATTTAGATTTTTAGCAAGGCCTGGGAAATTTTCCTCTATTACATCTTCAAATAGCTTATCCAACCCTTGCGTGTTTTCTTCTTCACCATCAGGCATGCTCATAACTCTCACGTTAGGCTTGTTCACATAATCCCACATTTCTTGTAGGCTTTTCTCTTTTCTCTTATTTCTCTGCTCTATCTCTGTGACTGGACTTTTTTAATTGGAAGGTGTTATCTTCAATCTCTGTGATTCTTTCTTCTATTTGATCTACCCTGCTCTTGAGGCTTTCCACTGTAGTTCCTTGTAGTTCCTTGAATAAATTCTTCATTTCCAGGAGTTCAGTCTGATTTTTCTTTAATATTTCAGTTTCTTTAGTGAATTTTTTTCCCAAGTCCTGGATTTTTTTGTAGTTTCTTTGTGTTGGTTATCTGTTTTTTTCTTGCATATCATTGAGTTTTCTTATAATCCATGTTCGATATTCTATCATTTTAGTGTTCTGAGTTTGGTTAATGTCCAATGTTAGAGAGCTGTTGTTCCTCTTTGGGGGTGTGATTTCCATTTGATTCTTCATACTTCCAGAGTTCTTTCGCTGGTTCCTTCTCATCTGGATCAGTTGTTCCTTCTTGCCTTTAGATTTTTGTTTGAATAATGACACACTCTGTTTAGTCTCTGAGCCAATAGGTGGTGTTTGTGGGTGAGATTTGACCACACCCTTTATGATGAGTCAGTAGATATAGTAAAAGATTGTGCAGAATGACCTCCCTGCCAGTAGGTGGCACTTTCTGGGAGGAGCAAGCTGCAGTGTTGTTTTTGGGTCCTGTAACCAGCTCTTGTTCCTCTAGAGAGGCCCTCTTGTGCCTCGGGTGGTGGGTGGGGCCCTGGGACTTCCAGGTGAGTCCTTATTCTCCACCTCAGTGGAGGCAGGTTGGGGAGTGAGTCTGGGTGGGGCTGCGTTGGGTAAGCCTGTCCTCAAGCTCCACAAATGCTATTAGCGGGGGTCAAAGGTCTGTTCTCTGCTTCTGTGCAAAGCTGCCAGCGAGGGGCTGAAATGGCTCCACTCAGCTGAAAAGTCTGCGTGTGAGGGGTGGGGCTGTCTGAGACCTGCACTCTGGAGCAGGTCTCGCTCCTTTCCACCCTCCCCTATTCCGTGGCCTCTCCCAGGCCTCTGCCAGCAAATAGGACCTCAGGCCAATGGATCTTCCCTGGCTGTGACGTGGGCCTGGAGATTCCCTGCCCAAGATCACAGCCTAAGCTGAGTGCACAGCCCTCTTTTGGGAGGAGGGTTGCCGCTCAGGCACACTGATCTGCCCCTGAAGGCTCACACTCCTCAGTAGGCTCTTTCACAGATCTCCCTTCTGTGCCCCAGGGCAGTGTGATCGTGACCTGGGTGTACAGGGTTTGGTCTGCAGGCATGTCCCCTGGGCCCTGGAGATCAATCCCTGACCCTGCCAGGGGGAGGGGTGCTGGTCTCGAATCACCTACAAGGTGCCCAAGCTGGATCGATTTCACTCCACCTCGGGATTTGCCCCACTCTCCTGGAGTCACCAGGCAAGCAGCGCTTGGGAGGGCTGGTGGGTAGGGAGCTCGCAGTCTGAGTACCCCTCAGTCTGCTGTAGGGCCCCAAAAGGAAAGGTCCCGTTCCTTGGAGATGCCTTGTGTGATGGCTAAATTGTCTCTCTGGGCACGCACGGGTAGGGAAGGGGAAGGAGAGAATGGAGCACTATGGCGTCTGCCGATAGGCTCGGGTCTGCGTGCGGGGAAGTGCCCCGAGGGAGCTGGGAGCCTGGTACCCTGTCCACAAGAGGCCACCGCTCACTGGCAGCAGCTGTCTCTGGGCTGGTGTCGGCAGGTCTCTCCAGCCGCTCAGGAGCCACCAGCAGACCGAGATGCAAGGAGGGGGAAGTTATCTGCTCCACCTACCCTCATCGCTGGTCTCCAAGCCTCCCGGGACCTTTCTCCTTCCAGTTCTCCTCTGTAACGTCTTCCCGTGGAGTCTCCTGTAGTTTCAGGCACCCTTCCTTCCACCCCTCATCCGATCTATGTTTTTCTGCTAGTTCATTTTTTCACTTTCTTCTAAAATCTGTCTTTTTTGCAGAGACACTCTGGCCGGCGGCTTTTCTTGTTCGCCATCTTGGGGCTTCTCCCATTTTGGGTTCTAAGAATTGACTTGTAGAAGAAATTTACTCGTGGGGTATAATAATATGAATGGCAATAATTTTCGCAGTTTGTCATTTGTCTTTTAAATTTGATTATTCTTTAAACAATTTTTATGTAGTTGAATGTATCAATATTTTCTTTAATGGCTTCTGGGTGTTTTAGCATTCTTAGATAAGTCTTATTATGAAATTATTTTTAAGCACTCATATATCTATTATGTCAGGATTTCAATTTTTATATTTAAATCTTTGATCTATCTGGAATTGATCTTGGTATAAGGATGGGAATGATTCCCACTCTACTTTGTTTTTCAGTTGGCTGGCCTGGTTGTCCCCAAACATTTTTAATAAGTGTTTTAACACAATTTGTTTTCCCCATTGATTTGAAATGCCACTTTTGATTTATTCTAAATTTCCAATAATAAATAAAAGAGCAGGCTCTGAAATAAATGTGTATATATGCACATATGTAGTGATTCAACTGGCTGGAGTTAGGGGAGAGGAAATTTATAAACTCTGTGTTGCTTGGCTTATAAAAATGAGCAATGTAAAAACCACACCAAACAAAACCCAACGA
Source organism: Avahi laniger (assembly GCA_963575035.1). Taxonomy (NCBI): domain Eukaryota; kingdom Metazoa; phylum Chordata; class Mammalia; order Primates; family Indriidae; genus Avahi; species Avahi laniger. The sequence continues at coordinate 38,391 of CAUYSK010004355.1, read as the reverse complement.
AACAAATCCAAAACCCACCAAACAGAGTGTCAATAGTGCCGCGAGGGGAGGACAACTACCTCTAGATGGCCCGACCTGGCTTCTTCCCAGCGTTTTGCTTCAGCATATGTTGCTTTTGTAGTAAGAAAAGAAAACTAATGAATGTTAGAACTGATCCCACACATCTGATAAGTCTCCTTCCGTCTTTCTGGAGTGAGACTCCACTCTTCACCATAGCAGGCTTCAAGTGGAGCCCCTCTGTGGGAGCCCAGAAACTCCTTCCCCTACCCTGGCCTCCGCCTCCAAGAACCTTAGAAGGAGCAGCACACAGCCCCGGCATCCTACCTCCTGGAGACATGGCTGGGATTCCATCTCAGGCCAGTCGCATTCCGAAGCCTTGCTCTTTCCCACATGTCCCTGCACTGCCCTGACCCCTAAGATCCAGCATAAATCAAAGGTGCCACATCATCTGTACTCATCAGGGAAGAGAGGTGGTTTGTTGGCTGGAGGAGTTACTCCTCCTGTGGTGGTACCAGGTGTTATGGACTGAATGTTTGTGTCCCTCCGAAATTTCTGTGTTGAAATCCTCACCCCCAAGGTGATGGTCTTATGAGGTGGGGGTCTCTGGAAGGTGATCAGGTCATGAGGGTAGAGCCCTCATGAGTGGGATTAGTGTCCTTATAAAAGGGACCAGAGAGCTCTCTCTGTTCTTTCTGCCACTTGAGGACACAGCAAAAAGTCAGACATCTCTGAACCAGGAAGTGGGCCCTCACCAGATCCTGACGAGCCTGATCTCAGGCTTCCAGCCTCCAGAACTGAGAATAAACTTCTGTTGCTTGTAAGCCACCCAGACTGTAGTACTTTGTTATGGCAGCTGGAACAGACCAAGATACCAGGCCTGGTGGTTTATAACTGTGCAACTTTCATCGTCCCCAGGCCTTTCCTTTCAACCACACTTGTCATGACAGTCACAGTGACATTTATTGCAAGATTTATAAAGGTACAGACAACTCTGGTTGGATGGAGGAGAAGTTGGAGAAGATTGGAGGAAATCATCCACCCTCTGAAACATTTCCGTGGGGTTCCTCATACCCAAAGTCAGACGGTGCCATGGTTCCTGGCGGGCATTCTCCTAGGTTGGGTTCACAACCTTGCCCAGGAAAAGGCTGCTCCACGTGAAGTGGTCGAAGATCAAGATGAGGAAGGGCTTGTTGAAACTGATGGTGAGAGGCTCAGAGGTCAGGTTCAGGGTGACCCCAGTGGAGGCAGCTGCCTGTATGCCCTTCTCATCGAATTGCAGCACAGCCTTATGGACCACCTGTTGGTATGGACCAGAGACAGGTGGTGAGCACCTGCTATGTGTTAGTGCTCTCCAGGCCTCATTGCCTGGACTCCTCCCACCCTCAGCTGTGGGTAGGTGAATCTGAGGCTCTGGTCATTTGCAGGCTCCTCATCGGAGCAGCAGCCCCAGGACAACAGCCCAGGTCTGTCCACCTCCAGAATCCAGCCACACCCATGCTTCCTCCCTATACAAAGGGCAGATTCGGCCCATCACGCAGAGATTGGGGTCTCATGGCTTGAGCTGGGCTTCAGTATCCATATTGGGTGCTTCTCACCGGGTCCTGGGCTGGCAGAGGAGACCTTGCTCCCTTTCCACTCTGCTAGGTAAATACCAAGGTTCAGTTTCTGCAAAGTACTTACGCCTGCTCTGGGAAAACTGAAGCAGAATCTAAAATGTAAATGACCATTAATGCATCCCTTGTTGTGATCAAAAGTAGAAGAAATTCTGAGATCAGCCATATGTTTGACTAGCTTCTATTGAAAGCCTTTGGCGGATCATAACCTGGCTAGTTAAACAACGGGTGAAGTTCGGGAAGCTCACAACAAGGGTGGGAACTCGCATTGACTCTGCTTTACAGCAAGGACTCTGAGGCTCTGAGCAGCTCTGTAGGTAGGCGCCATCACTGAGCTGGGATCGGAACCCTTGCAGTATGTCCTGAAAATATAAGGTTTTGGGCCAACAGACCCGAGATCAAATGTCAGACTTACTTACTAGCTCTGTGACCCTGGGCAAGCTACGTACCCTCCCTGAGCCAGAGATTCCTCCTCTGAGAAGTTGGGGCAATGCCTGCCTTCTAAGGAGGTGGCCGTAGTGACTCAAGCCACTCATCCAGCAAGCATTTTACTGAGCATGTAACTGTGTGCAGGTACTGCGGTGGCCACAAAGCCCCTGTGCTTTGAGGGCAGGGGCCACGTCTGAGTAATGCAGGCGTGCTCAGAGCCTCACACGATTTGGGGCACTTAGTAAATGTCCAATAAAAATTTTCTGAATAAATAAATCGCAGAACATAAAGCCAACGAGTAAAGACAGTGACTGTAATTGGGTAGAAGGCTCCATTTGATCCCAGTTAGACATTTGCCACTTTCCCCGTTTCTTTTTGCCGGGGCCACCATGACAGCTCCGTTTTCTGTAGGGCCCCTCTCCATGGTCTGGTGGGATAGGCAGATGCCTAGGCTATAGCCCTCCCTTGTTGGGGATCCCACATTTTCTCACTGAGCCTTTATTTACCCCGTTGTGGAACAAGGGGCTTGGCCCAGGCCTGGGGTTCTCAGCCTGGGACCTACAGGCCCATTCATGAATGAGCTCAATGTTGCTTATTATTATTTTGATTGTGAATTTTGGAGGGAAATAAAGGTGGGCTCCCAGACACTTACCTTAGATACCTTCAGCTGGGCTTCCTGAGTGATGCCGGAGAAATTTGCCTGGTTGGTGAACAAGTCCGCAATGCCCATGTCTGCCAGCACGCCCTGCAGGTCGTAGGCTCCGGAGATGGACACCTTCGGGACGTACAGGTCCACCTGGCTGCTCGGGGTAAGCAGATGGGGTTAGACAGCACCTCTTTTCCCCTCCAGACTGCCGTTTCCTCATGAGATCCCTCCAGCACCTGCCTCCCAGCCTGACCTGCTCCTTGGGGACAGGAGAAGGGGCAGGCCTCTTCCCCCACCACACAGGCAGCTTCCTCTTTGGGCCCCTGAATTGCGCATTCTTTTTTTCTCGGCAACTCCTTTGAGCCAGTTCTACCTGTGATATAGCTGGACCACTAAACACTTAAGACAATGGTCCCTGAAGAAGTCCTCTTGGTCCTCAGAGCGTGCACTGCTTGCAGCAGAGGAGAGGGAGCACCCGGCTGGGACCAGTCGTGTGGCCTTCGCCAAGTCCAGCCCCGCTCTGTGCTCATGTCCTCATCCACGCAAGAAGGTGGTCGAACCCAGGTTCTCCCAGCCCTTGGGCGCGAAAGCTCCGGTTCTGCAACAACTCGCGATCATTCAGCTGGCAGTTTCCACTGGGTGAGGCAGGTGGGCTTTCTAGACAGGTAAGTGGTATCACGGTGGGGGTGGCATGGCTTCCACGCTTTTTGACATATCAAGGCTTTAGTTTTATTTGTAAATTTCTTCCTTTGCTCCCTAGAGGGAGAGAAGTTGTCTGAACCCTGAAACTGAGGGACATCAGCGAAGGTGCACGTGCTCTGGCAGGTGGGAGGGAAGGCACGAGACCCTCTTCACTGAGCAAAGGCAGCCTTGGGCGAGGCCTGGAGACCTCAGGAACCCGGCCAGTGGGAATTCTAAGCTGTACCTTTCAAACGTGTTGAGGAGGGACCTGGGGCGAGTGGGCGTGTGCCTCCTTCTCCAGATGGGGAAGTAGTGACCGACAGACACGGGAGAGTGGCGCCTCCCAAATGCTGACCTGTGTTCTTTGCCTTCTCTGCCCCTTCTCGTCGGCACACGCACAACCCTAGGAAGTTGGAATCAACGTCTTCAATTTCCAGATCGAGAGACTGAAACTTAGGCTGAGGCACCCCCTCAAGGTCACACAACTAGGGAGCAGCAGAACTGAAGACACCGGGACTAGTGGGCCACCCGCCACCTGCTGCACCGTGTCGGCAGCTCCCTGAGGGTGTGGCGATGGGGTTCGAGGCACAGGGCGTTGTTGATGTTGTTCACGTTGAAGTATTTTCCTGAAGAGATTATTTTGGTGTGAAGAGAAAGGTTATCCTTCACCTCATTTTCAGTGGAACAGGGTCTGGAATTTATAGCTTGCATCTCGGGCGTTCTCACCAGCTGGTGGTGTTACACCTAAGTTACAGCTTCCCTTCGGGGGCAGGGGCGGGGTGGGGATGGGAAGAGCTGAAACCGCGAGGAGCTGCATCATCTGAACACAGGTTCACACCCGCGCATATGCACGTGTGTGCGCGCACACGCTCTCAAGGGTGGGTATGGATGGTTCCAGAACTGTGACCCCCACATGGTTATAGGGGATCTCTCTGAAGCACAGGGCTGACTGCACCGCTCTTCCCTGCAGGAGGGAAGTCAAACTCCCGGGCACTCCAGCAGGTACCCACAGAACTTGATGAACCTCTCTAGAAGCATCCAGCCATGAACAGCTCTCTGACAGTGTAATTTAAAATAAAAACAACCTGAAACCATAAACCACAAAACATGCAGATATAATAAAGTAGAGGAGATTCTTCCTGGATCTTCTGCTGCAAAATTCTTGGACCACGAAGTTCACCCAGGCCAATTTGTCTCCTTCATTGCTGCTGGCCCTGCTTTGCTGGTGCTCTGGGCACAGATCCCCTGACTCGGTAGGGGCCATTTCCTCTTCATGGCTGCGCTGGCGCCACGTCCCACTGGCTGAACGTCCCCTCAGGCTCAAGGCAGTCCGAGGGAAAAGCAATCTGATGTGCAGCCCCTCCCCACTGCCCAGGTGGAGGAGGGAGCTCCCTCCCCTCAGACAGAAGCATTTCACATCTCTCTTTCTCTCTCTCTGTCTCTGCCTCTCTCTCAGACAGAACTTACATCACGGTACTACTAATTCCACCAGAATCTGTTTTCTGCTCTACGGTGCATTTTCTATGAGGTCTCTATTTTGTCTGTTTGCCACTCCATCCGTGTGCTTAGCCTAAGGCGAGCCGCATAGCAGGTGCTTCTGTGTGTGTATCAAATGAATGAACGAATGAATGAATAAATGAAAGGCTGCCTGCCCCTCCAGCCTTCCTGAGCTAATCCAGATCCAAGTGTCCACTCCCTCCCCTGCATCCCCTCTGCCCTTCGAGTCTGCACCAGCTACCTGCCCCCAGGTTCTGTGTTGGCAGGCATTTGCTGATTCTTGTACACAGACAGAACTTGACTCTTCGAGAGGGGGACTGTGTTCTCAAGAACACCTCCTTCCTCCTCCAAGGTGAGGAGCAGGGCTGGGCACATGCGTGACAATAATTTCAGTTGCTCTTTAGCTTAGAGCTGCCTGGGGGAAAATGAGTTCACTTGTTCATTTATTCATTCATTCATTCATTGCTAACTCACAGCCTCAGCTGATCTTCCCTGAGAGCTGACTCTGCACCAGCCCCTTGCTTGGGCTGAGGTGACAGATAGCTCTCCTCCTGGCCACCAGCTCATCAGCATATACACCCCTCTCTTTTTCCTTACTCAATCATTACTTATGTATATCCTCACTTTATTATTTGCTGATTGATAAAAGACGAGTCAGATCCCTTGGGTGATTAAGGAACCATTCATAGGCCTTGCATTGGTTCCATGATGGATACAGAGGTCATTTTCATGGTATTTTAATGGGATATCCCAGGAATCTTTAGCGGGGCTTGGTTTCAGGTAAGCAAGATAACAAAATTGTTAAGTGGGGAGCTCTGTGGTTGGTGATCTCACTTAAAAAAATGATGCAAAAATATGATAATACAAAGAGTGGCTCTGAACCTTACAGGGAGAGGGGTCCTCAGTTTGTGGAATGCCCCAAAGTATCTCAGCATTGATTGACAGATTGATAAGTGTGACCTCCAGGTCAGAGAACCTCTAGGTCAGAGAACAGCTTTTGGGGACCCAGAAGACAGGAAAACAGTGAGCCCTGAGGGTGAGTCTGGGGAAGGAAGGATGTCCAGGTGCACCCTCTTTCCACCTGCCCATGTTCTGGGAACAGGTGCATTGCAGAAACCAACGCGATGGCCAGAGGGCTTACCCAGTGGTCAGGGATGTGGACCACCTCTGAATCGTGTCCCGGCTAAGTGCAGTGATGACTGTGTCCATCTTCCCCTCCTCGGGAAGGATGAAGAAGACGGTCCCGTTGCCCACATAGTCCAGCTGTACCAGCTGGCAGGGGAGCTCTGAGTCACGCAGGTAGTTGATGGCGCTAGACTGGAACATCATGGGCACCTTCACCACGGTCGTCTCATTCACGTAGAAGTTCTCCTCCTGGGTGCTTTCCCGGTCGAAGGGCTGTGCCCACGTGCCTGGGAAGGGCAGAAGAGAGAAGGTAGGAGACAGACCTGTAGGGCAGAGAGGGAAATAGAACTTGGGGCGGCCTCAGGGACAGCCCAAGAGTGTGACACAGCAGCTTCCTGTATGCCTGGAATGTCCCCGCTGGAGCCTTGGGAGTTTTCTAGTAAGATGTGAAAATTCCCAGGGGTTTAAAGCCTGTTCCATCCACTACCTCTCAGAATGGGTGGGGGATTAGCTCTGCTTCCGATATTGGCTCCTAAACAAGGAGAGGGGTGAGACCAAGAGAGATTGGCTCCTAAACAAGGAGAGGGGTGAGACCAAGAGAGGGGTGGTCCTTGGATCTGGGATAGGACTCACCTGAGCCAGACCTTGCCTCGGTGCCCCAGCCCGGGGCGGGTCCGGCTCTGAGGCTCTGGAAGAGGTGCTGGCCCTCAAGCCTTGAACTCAAGGTCCCTGGGGGCAGGGATGGGTGACCTGGGGGAATGGGCCATCCGTTCCATCTCTACCCAACAGCCTGGCTGGCCCGGTCGGCGGTACCCAGGCCCCTGCAGGAGGCTCCTGCCCCCGCTGCGTGGTCCCTCCTTCTGAGCCACATTTCCCAAATGCAGAGTCAGAGCGAGGAGACTCCTTAGGCTCACAGACTCCCACCCCTTGACCGGATGACCAAGTTCCCTGCGTCCAGCAGGCCTCAGGTGCCCTGGCTGCCCCTGACTGCAGGCCCTGAAGTCCTTGTGAGGTCACCATTTCCCAGCTGGGGCTGCTTAAAGGTGGCCCGAACACAGCTCCAGGTAGACCCTTCTCCATCCCACCGCCTGCGGGATCTGTGAATGGCACGGCCCAAATTCTTGGTGCTGAGCCGGCCTCAACCCCCCTGTAAAGGCTACTGATGGAGACAACAGGAAGGGGCTGGAGGATGGAGAGAAATGAGCCAGGGCCACGGAGCTGGGAGCCCCAGGAGCTGTGCCTGGTCCCTCCTGAACGACCTCTCTAACCTCAGCATCTGCAGACACCGAGTGTGAACTCATCATCGTCTGTCTCACACAAGTGGGATAATTTGAGGGTTCTCAACGCATCCTCCAAAGGACGTCTGAAGTCCTCAGAACTGGACGGGGTGGTATTTTGTGGCTAACTCGTCCTACTCAGAGCAACAAAAAAAAGTGGATAAAATATTTTTCATTGTCATGTTTTTCATCCTTAAAATTTTGCTACTTGCTTTTTACTGAGTATTTCTTTTCTGGAAGCAAGAATAACATCTAGTTTGGCATAAAACAAAATACAGAATGGGGTTCAACCTCCACTTTAAGGGATTTCTTCTTGAAAATTCTTAGGAGAACTGTTGGTGGAGAAATTAAGAATTTATGGGAGAATATCTGAGAAAGCAAAGATGATTCCCCTGGAAAATCTTTCATCAATATTTTTAACGTTCTCTAAAAAGAGCTGTCAGGAGAATCTAGTACATAAAGCACATACCAGGGACATTTTACGTGTCCTAAATTTAGTGATAATAGTGCTACCACTCTTCATTCCTGTTTATCATCCTGGCTTGCCGGAAACATTTCGGAGTATTCCCCAGCTTTACCAAGGGCTTGCCGATTAGTTTTGCTGCATCATAGAAAGTCTATGCATTGCGCCCCCATCAGTGCCTGGTAAGCTGCCCATGCTCAGGCCTCACCCAGGCTTGGTAGGCCCTCCCTGTACCTGGGTTTACTGTGCCCTTTGCCAAAGTAGCGTCGCCAGAACCTCCATGCAGCCGCTGTCCTTCCATGTGCCAGCCGCTGAGCAAAAGTATGGGGCCCCCAAAGAGACAAGGAAGCCCCACACAGGCCTGCTCGGTCTCGTGGGAGAGACGGCCTGTGGGATTGGTGCCAGCCCCCAGAACCGTTTCTGGGCAAATGTCCCCAGCCTCCCTGACCCTCCTGCTGTCAGGTGTAAAGAAAGCTGCCTCTGCCCGGCCAGACTTTCAGCTTCGCCTCCCTTAGAGCAGGGCGGCCTCTGCGGGAGCTTCCCAGACTTGTGATGGAGAAATGGCAAGACCCAGAGGCAGGCGCCCGGGGTGGGGGGCTACTCTCAGAGATGCTCACTGGGCCCAGGCAATAAGGAGGTGTGGGAGTGGGCGGGAGAAGGGAGCATGGGGAGTTTTTGCCGGGAATTACGACCCAGATGATCCTGTGATGCTGTCGAGGGACACGTGTTGGCTTGGGATTTGTGGCAGGCAGAATAATGGGCCCCAAAGATGTCTGCGTCCTGATGCCCGGAAACCGTGGATATGTTAGCTCGCATGTCAAAGGGGAATTAAGCTGCAGATGGAATTACAGTTACTTATCAGCTGGCCTCAAAATGAGGAGATTGACCAGGTGGCCCTATGGGTAGAAGAGGAAAGCAGGGCAGTCGAATCAGGGGAGGAGATGGGGCGATGGAAGCAGAGGTTGGAGTGGCTGCGATTGCTGGCGTTGGGGATGGAGAGGGCTGGGAGCCAGGCGGCTTCCAGAAGCTGGGAAAAGCCTGGAAACGCATTCTCCCCTAGAGCCTCCAGCAACAACCAGCCTGAGCAAAACTTTCATTTTAGCCCAGCATGACCCACTTTGGAATTTTGACCTCCCGAATTGCAAGACAATGAATTTGCATTGTTGTAAGTCTCCAAATCTGTGATACTTTATTACAGCAGCAATGGGAGGCTAGCACGGGCTTCCAGGGAGACAGGCATGCTCTAGGCTGTGAAAGGACTTTGGTGCAGCTGGACGGTGTGTGGGTGTCTGCCTGTCTGCTGCATGTCGACAGCTTGGAGGAGGGAAAATGTTGAAGCAAGAGGCTGAGAGGACAGAAAAAGCAGACGACTGTAGGCCAGGGTTTGTCGGCCTTGGCACTATGGACGCTGGGGAGCAGATATCCCCGGTGGGAGGCTGTCCGGGGCATTATGAGTAAGACTCTCAGTCAGCCTCCCTGGCCTCCACCCACTCCAGTTGTGACAACCCAAAATGTCTCCAGATGTTGCCAAACATCCCCCGGAGAGTAGGGGGATTAGCCTTAGTTGAGAACCACTGCTCTAGACTAGGGAGTTTAGATTTTATTCTCAGCAATAATGTGTCTCCAAATTGCCTGATCATAAAAAAATGATCTGGCGTGGGAAGGAATACTTGTTAAAAAAACAAATTCTAGGGCTTTCCCACAGAGGTTTTGCTTTCATAGGACTGGCGCTGGCTCTGGAATCTATAGTTTTAGCAAATATCCCTGAAGATTTTTTTAGCAATAGGCATTTTGGGAAACTGAAGCAGGACCTAGTCAGAGCTGGTTGTGAGTGCCTGGGCAGTAAGTGCAAGAGGCTTTGGGAGACTCTGGGAGTTCCTGAGGGATGAGGGCTATGTCAGTGCTAGATTGTATTTCCAGCCCCTGGCCCAGTGCCTGGTAGTCCATATTTGTAGAGACTGACACAGCTAGGCTGTTCATGGTTACATGCATGGGCCTTGAACCGACCTGCCAGAACTTGGGTGAGTCACTTAACTTTTCTGGATGTTATTTTGATGTTTCATAAAATGCTATGATTCTACCTTCCCAACAGGATTGTGAAGATGGAGAATCCCAGATGTGCATGTGCTTTGTAAAATCAAAGGCTTTGCCCAAGAGTGTGCCCTGGATTTTGATCACTGTTACTATTCTTGGCAATAGAGGATGGGCCTTGTCAGAGTGGGATGGGTCGGGGTACCTTTGTAGAAGATGTAGTTGATCAGGATGAGGATGGCTGGGCTATCCAGCTCTGAGAATAAGTTGACAATTTTTCCCTGTGTCTTATTCTTGACATACTCATTAATTTGTCTGCTGGCTGTAGTCCAGTCCTGGAAATCTGTAGTCAAAGCCTCCGAGTCATAGTATCGCTTGATGTCGGCTGAGAACGTCTCCAGCAACTCCAGGCTGCGGTCATGGAACAAGGCATTGCCCATGGTCATTTCCAAGCTGGTGGCTGACTCCCTAAGGAGGTGGTGGAGGTGCTGGAAGCTCTGGTGGATCTCGGTCTCAGATGTCTCCGTGAGGTTAAAGCCCAAGCCCTGGAGAAGTTGGGTCCGCGTGAAGCCACGGGTGCCCAGGGACAACATAGATAAGGACATGGAGATGCTCACAGGGGAGATGAAGATGTTCTTGCCAGGAGCCAAGGCCATGAGGTGCTTATACAGACTGAAGGCAAAGTCAACATTGGCTGGAGCCAGGCCCCGGTGTTGGCTCCTCATGCTCACGTTAGCATTGGTGTCCTCAGCCTGGATGGTCGAGAGGCCACTGGTGGACAGCCAGAGGAGACAGGCATACAGGGCGAGTGGCATTGTCCAGTGTGGCCAGGCCCTGCCAAATCAGAAATCTTGTTAGATGATGTGGTAGCCTCCAAGTCAGTGGGGCACAGTGCAACAGGAGGCAGGCAAAAGACCCCATGTAAGCTCCAGTTCCTTCCTCCTCACTGGCTGCGTGACCTGGGACAAGTCACAGGGGGCTCTGGGCTCCAGCCTCCTCATTTGAAGATATGAATTATACCTGCTATGATTTCTCAAGTCTCTACCAGGCACCCGACACTGATCTAGGTATTTTTGCCTGTGTTATCTAATCTTACTTTTAACAAAACACTCATAAATATTACTAACCTGATTTTAGGCAGGCAGAAGCAGATGTTCAGAAAGGTTAAATGTCCACCCAACAGATATGTTCAAATTGCTGAAAGAAACAAAACAAAGTAAGCTGTCAATGAAGAATCCCATAGCCAGCAAAACTATCCTCAAAAAATGAGAAAGAAATTAAGACATTCCCCAGAAAACAAAAGCTGAGCAAGCTTTTTGCCACAATACCTGCCCTGCAAGAAAGGAAAAGCATTTCATTCAGATTGAAATGAAAGGACACTGGATAGTAGCTTGAAGCTGTATGAAGAAATAAGGACCTATGGTAAAAGCAAATGCATGGGCAGTCATCAGTTATGTTTTTGGGCACCCAATGCATAAAGATATAATTTTTAACATCAGTAGCCAAAAGTGGTGGGGACAGAGCTGTAAAGAAGCAGAGCTGGTTGTGTCATACTATATATTACAGATTAAATATAGAGATATATTTCATTTTTTCCCTATTGTTTTTCTCCTTTTGATTTTATTTATCTCTGCTCTAATCTTTATTATTTCCTTCTTTCTGCTAGTTTTCAGTTTAGTTTGTCCTTTTTCTAGTCCCTAAATTATAAATCTAGACTCATAATTGTTTTTATACATTAGCCTTTTAAAGTATGATCCAACTATATGCTGTCTACAAGAGACTCACTTTAGATCCAAAGACACAGATAGATTGAAAGTGAAAAGTATGGAAAAGATTTTCCATGCAGATAGTAACCAAAGAGAGCAGGAGTAGCTACACTAATATTAGACAAAATAGATTTTAAATAAAAAATGTTACAAAAGACAAAGGATATTTTATATTAATAAAGTGTTCAATACAGCAAGAAGATACAATATGTTTCATCCCTCATTCCCTATAGTACTGTCTTCTCTTGTGTTTGATTTTTTTATACTGAAACACTTTAATTCCCTTCTCATCTCTTTTGTGTATACTTCTTTAGCTAGCTTCTTTATGGTCACCATGGGGATTATAGTTACCATCCTTAAGTTATTTAATATAATACTCTAATTTGAATTTATGCCATTACTGATTTGAGACCTTCCTGTTATACCAGTGTTTACAGCTATAAATTTCCCTTTTTCACTACTTTCCCTGAAAATGTTGTGTTTTCACTTTCATTGGTCTCGAATTATTTTCTAATTTCCCTTGTGATATCTTTTTTGACCCGTCGATTGTCTAAGAGTGTGTTGTTTAATTTTCATAATTTGCGGATTTTCTAGTTTTCCTTGTGTTATTGATTTCTAACTCCATTTCATTGTGATTAGAGAAGATACTTTGTATCGTATCTGCCTTTTTAAATCTACTGAGACCTGATCTGTGGCCTAACATATGGCCTATCCTAGTGGATGTCCCATGTGCTCTTCAGAAGAATTTGTGTTCTGTTGTTGTTGTAGAGTGTTCCATATATGCCTGTTAGATCTAGTTGTTTTGCTGTGTTGTTCAAGTCCTCTAGTCCCTTGCTTATCTTATATTGGTTTGTTCTATCCATTATTGAGAGTGAAGCATTGAAGTCTCAAAATTATTTCCCCTTCAATTCTATCAATTTTTGCTTCATTTATTTTGTACCAGACACACCCAGAAATAACTTTTTACCAGATGCTATGGTCTGAATGTTTGTGTCCCCCCAAAATTCGTATGTTGAAACCTTATCCCTAACGGGGTGGTATTAAGAGGTGGGGTCTTTGAGAGGTGATTAGGTTATGAGGGCTCCACCCTCATAATGGGATTAGTGCCTTTATAAAAGAGGTATGTGAGAATATTTCTGGAAAAGATCAGCATAGGAATCAGTAGATTGAGTTAAGAAGATCCACCCTCACCAATGTGGAAAGGCAACATTTAATCTGCTGAAGGCCAGGTAGAACAAAAAGGTGGAGGAAAGGCAAATGCTCTCTCCATCTTTGAGCTGGACATCCGTATTCTCCTGCTCCTGGACGTTGGAGCTCCTGGTTTTGGGCCTCTGGACTCTCGGACTTACACCAGCACCCCTCAACCCTTGTTCGCAGGCCTTTGGCCTAGAATTGGGAGTTATACTATCAGCTCCCCTGGCTGTCAGGCCCCCGGACTCAGACTGAATTATATCACCAGGTTTTCTAGGGCTCCAGCTTGCAGACAGCAGATTATGGGACTTCTCAGCCTCTATAATTACAAGAGCCAATTCCCATAATAAGTCTCCTCTTGTATATCTCTCTATATATCTTATTGATTTTGTTTCTCTGGAGAACCCTCACTGATATGATGGATTAAATTAATTTTGAGGACCTGTTATTAGGATTATATATCATGCCCAAGTTATATTTATTTCTGGAATGCAAGCCTGGTCCAACATACAAAAATTGATCAATGTAATATACCACATTAAGAGAAGGAAGGCAAAACCCACATGATCATCCCAATGGATACAGAAAAAAAACATTTGACGTAATTCAACACACTCTTTCATAAAACACGTAACAAACTAGGAATAGAGGGAAACTACCTCAACATAATAAAGACCATATGTAAAAACTTATAAACATATTTTATACTCATAAATATATTTTATACCCGTATTATACTAAATAGTGAGAGACTAAAAGCTTTTTCTCTGAGATCAGGAATAACACAAGGATGTATACTTTCACTGCTTTTATTTAACATAGTACTACAAGTTCTAGCCAGAGCAATTGGGCAAGAAAAAGAAAAGGCATCCAAATTGAAAAGGAAGAAGTAAAATTATCTCTTTTTACAGATGATGTGATCTTATATGTACAAAGCCCTAAAAATTACACAGAAAACTGTTAGAATAAACACATTCAGCAAAGTTGCAGAATACAAAATCAACACACAAAAATCAGTTGCATTTCCCAACACTAATAAAACACAATCTGAGGCCAGGCATGGTGGCTCATGCCTGTAATCCTAGCACTTTGGGAGGCTGAAGAGGATCACTTGAATTTAGGAGTTTGAGACCAGCCTGAGCAAGAGTGAGACTCCATGTCTACTAAAAATAGAAAAATCAGCCAGGAGTCATTGCACGCACCTGTAGTCCCAGCTACTCAGGAGGCTGAGGCAGGATTGCTTGAACCCAGGAGACTGACTCTGCAATGAGCTATGATGATGCCACTGCATGCTAGCCCTGGCAACAGAATGAGACCCTGTCTGTAAATGAATGAATGAATGAATGAAGTTCTTACATATGCTACAACATGGATAAACCTTGAAGATGTTATGTTAAATGAAATAAGTCCTATACAAAAGGACAAATACTACATAATTTCATACCTAGTGTCATCAAACATATAGGGACAGAAAGTAGAATTGTGGTTACCAGGGGCTAGGAGGAGGGGAGATTGGGGAATTAGTGTTTAATGGGTATAGGTCTTCAGTATGGGATAATGAAAAACTTCTGGAGATGGATGGCGGTGATGGTTGTACAACAATGTGAATGCACTTAATGCCACTGAACTATACACTTAAAGATGCTTGCAATGTTAAATATTATATTTTACCACAATAAAAATTAAGAAAAAAATTAAATATAAGCCATTTAAAAAAATGGTAAGAGCAATTGAAAAAAAAAAGTCCACACAAGTTCCAAATTAGTTAATGGACACTGTCTAGAAGGCCAGTGGTCCCAAGCCATGCACTTTATAGAGGCACCTGTATCACAATAAACAAGGGATGTTTATAAGAGAAGCAGGTCTCACTGGATTACCCCACCTGTGCAACCAGCAGCTCTGGGGAGGGAGCCAGGAACCTACATTTAAACCTGTACCTGTACAAGAGCCTGTGACGAGTTAAATTAAATTAAATTAAATTTGGCCTAAAGCTGCCTCTGTATGTATTTTAACTTAATGTGTAAACAAGCTGCAACATAACTCGAGAATATATTTTTATAACAAGTAGCGGAGTCTTTGCCAATCATAGCAGCTGAACTTTCAGCCAATCACAGGGTGCAAACTGCCCAGACATGTCCAAATAAGGCAAACACCCAGCAGTAAACAATCAGGCTACTTGTGTATGTCCCTCCCTTTTTCTGCCTATAAATACTGTCTGCCGACACTGCTAGGTGGAGCTCTCTGAACCTATACTGGTTTAGGTGCTGCCTGGTTCATGAATTGTTTCTTTGCTCAAATAAACTCTGCTAAACTTAATTTGTCCAAGGTTTTCTTTTCAACAGGTGCACGATGAGTGTGGGAGCCTCTGTTCCGCTCTGGAACACCCAGAGAGCCCTTGCCTGGCAAGTTCTAAAGCCAGAACCTCAAGAGAAACAGGTAGGAACCCCTCCCACAGACCCCCTACCCCACCTGAGTCCTCTTCCAACACTCCCTGTGCCCCTCCTTATCTCACCAGGGTGGAAAACAACCCCTGCTGGCTGCTCTGAGTTCTCTACATCTCTGCTTTGATAACAGAGGCAGGTGGGACCCACTCCCCAACCTCTCCAGCTGCCGAGGTTTATTGGCTTCTCCCCCAGATCCGATTTCGGACTTGGATTTCTGCTGGGTCATTGAGACAATTGTTTCCTGGGTTTCATGGCAGATGGAGCTGGATTAGGATCCCAGTGCTGCTATTTATGAACTAGGTGATGTGGGGCAGGCTATTTAAACTCTGCCTCAGTTTCCTCGGTATGAAATAGAGCTGATACTAATACCCACTTCTGGCCTCACCCGTTCCCCAGTTTGTCTCCTCTCTAGTCCCAGTGCACAGCCCAAGTGTCAGGGGCTCATCAAGTCTCCCAGGACTTAGTAGTCACCCCTCCCTGGTCTCCCTGCCTCCTGCTCAGCTCCCTCCGCCTCTCCATCCCTGTGCAGCCAGCTGCATCATTCTTAATTCTTTAAAATTCGAGCTGAGCAGCTGTTCTGCTGAGAATCTTTGGGCTCCCCATTGCCCACAGATGAGGCTGACTCTCATTAATGTGGCCAGGGGTCCTCATGACCCAGTCCCTGGTGACAGCCCTACCCCCAGCTTTAAACCTAGCCATATGAGGTCAGCTGTAGCAATGCTGAGTGTGAGAGTTGCTCCCAGCACACACACCCAGGGCAGGGTGGGGCAGGCCAGGTCAGGTCATTGCAGCTCCCCCATGTTTGCTGAGCCCTGCTCCATACTGGGAATAGGGAACAAAGGTGGACTGTGGACCTGCCCTGGCCTTGGCCCAGGTGGCTCTACTCTGTAGGTTCTTCCTCCCCCCTGCCTTGTCTGGCTCACTCCCTCTTAGTGACGCAGGTCCCACATCACCACCTCCAGGAAGCTCTGCCTCTGTGCTTCCCTCTGTCCCTGCCCCATCGCAGATAGTGAAATCTTTAGCTCTGGTCACTGCCACACCTATCTGTGGCCTCCTTTAGGCATGGACCCTGTGTAGCACGAAGCCAAGGGCAATGTGGGCTTCCCATCCCTTCTTGCCTCTCTGGGGCGATTGTGTGCCTCATCCCCTCCTGTGTTAATACTGCATGATGAGGATTAGGGCTCTACCCACCTCCCAAGGTTGTTGTCAGTATCAGTCACAGCTGCTATCAATGCTTGGCTTGTGTGACCTCACTTAATGGGTCATCCTAGGGTCCATTTTACAGATGAGAAAACTGAGGGCCTGGGAGGTAGAGTTGCTCATTCAGAGCTGGGATTCCAAGCCCAGCAGTCTGACTTCAGAGCCTGTCCATACCATTCTGCCTGTCTCTGCAGAAAGCAAAATGATGAGTAAGTAAACGGCTCTCAAAAATACCCATCCATATAAAAATGCAGAGTATCAATATTACTCATGCATTTCAATTATGCCCTCCTTGTCTATCATTTCTGAAGTGACTAGTGGTGAATACCCATTATGTTCCCTGTTTTCACAAATGCCCCTACGGGGGAGGCATGGTTCTAGGCCTTCCATATTTAGATCTTACGGGGCACAATGCAGATAGTTCTGTCCTGTCTGCGTCATCCCTGTCCCAGGTCACTGAGTGAGGAGCTGTGTGGAGAGAGGTCTGTGTCACTTTGCAGAGACACAGGTCCCAGGTGGGCCCCTGCCCCAGGCCAGCATCCTCCGTCAAGGGTGCTGACTGGCGCAGACCCACCCTTGCTCTCAGACTTTCGCTGCGTGGTGTTGTGGCCACGCAGTGAGGTTTAGAAGCACCAGTCATGGCGATGGGTGGGAATGACTCCTAGCAGCAGCCCTCAGTGTCAGCCCCCTGCTGAGCAGGAGCCCAGGGAACAACGGAATCCCTGGGCATGACTCATAGACTCTGGGCTCTGGGAAATTCTCCACAGGGTTACCTCTTATCACTACTGGCTGCCCTAATGTTCAATGTCCCATTAAAAAACAAAACAAAACAAACAAGCAAGCAAGCTGCAGTCATCACTTTGTTCTGGACGCCAGGCAGGAGGAGGTACAGAGGGTTCTGAGGTGTTACTCACAGTCTGCAGTGGGCTTGGGCTGCTCCCGCTGGCTCGGTCCTGCTGGCCCTGGACCCTGCAGGGGTACAGTAAGCCCCGGAGGATGCTGCCTGCTAAATCTCGTTTGCCAGCTTGCCTGCTGGTTAATGGTTAGAGGGTGCCAATGGCCTTTACCTTTCGGCGGTCCCCTCCCCCCAGCCATTAACCAATGGGAGGCTTTCTGAAGACATTTGAGTAAACACAGCAATGCTGCAAATTAACTTTGGGTTCAGTTCCCCGAAGTTTTATTTTTTGATATCAAAATGTATCTGGAGCTGCATCAGCGTGGTTGCTCTGTGGCAGCTGGCAGAGACGTCATAGGTGTTTGCAATTAGCACCGAGGTGCAGACACCTGTGTAAGACCAGGTGCTTAGCTCTGGCTGGGGATGAATCGGTCAAGGTCCTGCCTTCCAGAGGGCCTCAGTCTGGTGGGAGAAACAGACGTGAAATAGTATCAGCCAAGGGCTTCCCATGGATGCTCACTTAATCTTCACGCTGACTCTGTGAAGCGGGTACTGTTGTCATCACTCTTCTTCAGATGGCAAACCGAGGTACATGGACATTAAGTGAGCTGCCCTTGAGATTCAAATTCAAGATCATTCAACTCCGCAGCCGAGCACCTTCCCTTTCCCCCATGTTTTTATTCATCAATTTTCTTTTGATTGCAGCTGACAGACATCAAATTTGAATTGCTCTAAAGCAAAAGAAATATTTATTGAGTCTCAAGAATGAGAGTTCCAAGGGTGGAAAGGGCTTTGGGCATGGCTGGATCTAGGGGTCCCAACCTGGTCATCTCTCTCTCTCTCTCTCTCTCTCTCTCTTTTTCTCCATCCTTTCTTAGCTCTGCTTTCTTAATTTATTCTGTCTGCAGTGGGGAAAAAGTGGCCACTGCAGTTCCAGGTTATTTGGCTACTTGCTATCAGAAGGAAGGGTCACTGTGAATGTCCAGCTAGAGTCCTGTGCTCTCTGCTGGGGTGACCGCACCTTTACTTCCATTCGGGGATGAGCGAGGCTGTTTCCATGGGAAAAGAGAAAGTAGGACCCACAACAGGGTCTGCAGCTTGGAGGCATTTCAGTTTTGTTAATCCTTTTTAGTCTTTCCAAGTTTTATATTCCTTTAGCCAATGTTGGAATTTATATCTAAGAATTTATTTCATTTAGATTTTCAAATTAAATACGGAGAGGTATTTATAATGCTCCTTCATTATTATTTTATTAATATATCAGTCATTCTGGGGGTTTTTATATTTTATTTATGTATTTTACCTCTTTTTTTCCCCTTAATAAGTCTTGCTGGGGAGATCTGCCCTGCTAATAAATCTTTTCAAAGACCCAGATTTTAGTTTTGTTATTGGTTTTATAAAAAAATCTATATTTTATGGGTTTGTTTTTAATCTTTATTTTTTTACCATCCTTTTAAATTCTCTGGGATTTGATTTCTTGTTCTTTCTCTATTTTCTTGAGATAAATGCTTGGCTTCCTTACTGTTTAACATTTCCAGTCTCCATGTAAATGTCTACAAAGTTAAAAGTTTATATCTAAATACTGATTTAGCTATGTCCTGCAAATTTTTGATAATTACTATTCTCATTGTCATTTTTTTCCAAGTATTTCTTAATTTTCTTTATGGTTTCCTTTTTAACCCAAGAGTAATTTAGTAATATATTATTTAGTTTATTTAGAATTTTAGTCTATTCTTTTGTTATTAATTTTTAATTTTATTTCATTATGGTCAAAGAATATTGTCTACTATGATATTGAGCATTTGGAATTTATTGAGCCTTATAATAATCACATATGGTCTATTTTTATAAATGTTTAATGTTTTCTCTAAAAAATAGTGGATTTATTTGTTTGATATGCATATATATGTACTTATATATGTATCTATATAACTTGAGCTTATTATTTAATTCTTCATGTCTATGTTGATTATTTGCTTGAGCTTTCAGTTTCTCAGAGGGGAATGTTAAAGATCACAGTTGTTCATTTATTTCTCTGTCAGTTGTTGCTTGATATACTTTAAACTATGTTAAAGAATATATACTTTTGATAATTATATCCTCTTGTTCTTATTTTTCTTATATTTTTTACTACATATGGCACATTTTTGCTTTAAATTCAATTTTATCCAATAATAAGATTGTTTTTCTAACTTTCTTTTGGTTCACTCTTACCTGATATTTTTCATCCTTTTATTTCCAAACTGTGCCTTCTTGTTTTAAGAGTGTTTCATGTATGCAAAGTTTTGTTTAGTTTTATTATCCCCAAATGAGGGTTTTGGTCTTTTAATTGGCAAAATTAACCCACTTACATTTATTTTAATTACTATTGTATTAGGATTGACATATCTTATTTCATGTTTTCCATTTACCATATGTTCTTTTTGTTTCTTTTTATGTCTTTTCCTGGTTTGCATTGACAAGACTGAGTTTTCTTCCATTGGTTTAAAATATTAATATACTCATTATATTCTTGGTCTTATGGGAGTTACTCATTATTAAAAACACTAAAAATCACCAGCTGAGGTCCCAGCCATCATGGAACAGAGACAAGCCATCTCTACTGTATCTTGTCTGAGTTCCTCTCCCACAGAACACAAGAGCATGAAAAAATGATTATTTTAAGCTGCTATATTTTTGGGTAACTTATCAGGCAGCCGCAGTACTTGGGACAGGTTTTGGTACCTGAAAGTGTGGTGCTGCCTATAAAAGCCAAAAAATCTGGCAGTGTGTTTTGGGATCAGGTGGCAAATGGGATTTGGAAAGGCCTTAAAAACCCTCAGCAGAAGTTTGATGATCCAGGAGGAGGCTGTTGATGAGGCTTAAAGGAAAGTGAGAAACAGGTTATTGGAAGCAGGAGGAAAAAACATCCTTGACGTGGAGTGGCAGAAAGTTTAGCAACACCATCACCTGTGATAACATGAGAATAGAAAATGCAGCAAATGGGCTGGTGATACAGCGGATGAGATTCCTAGGGAGGCTTTTGAAGGTACTGTCTGGCTTCTTCTGGTCACTCAACTGTAAGATGTGAGAGGAGATAGATAAGCTTAAAAATTTTGTTGAGTATAAAAGAGCCAGGACTTGCTGAATTAAACACAATATAGTTTCTCCTTGTCAGCCTCTGTGAGATTCTCCAACAAAGAAAGGATTTCAAAGAGAGATCTAGGGTAGGACTGTAAAAGTCTTTATAAATACAGAAAGATCTAAGGCGTTGCTGTGGATATAGGGCGCTCTAACTCCAAGAATTTTAAGGTCAGTAGTAGCTTTCTAGAAACCCAAAGATATAGTAAAGCTTACCTCAAAAAGACTGGTGGCTGTGGCCTTTATTCTAATAGAGGAGATTATAAATTAATTCATATGAAATCCACAACTTAAAAAAATAATTATATTAGCTTGATCTGAAAGGGACCAGACAGTACAAAATGCGAGAGGCCTTTGAACTCACCCATCCTTCCACGGGCAGGGAACAGGCTGCAGAGGCTACTCAGCTGCAAACATGAGGCACTTTTTATGGAAAAGGGAGGGCGACCCCGGGGGACAGAATCAAGATCTCTAGAGACACAGCAAGGGGCCTTGGTGAATTATTCCCAGAGCAGAATGGGAGTGCTATTGTGTTAAATTACGCATATCTCACCATTTTATGTTGCGTGGAGGGGTGGGAGGAGCTAACTTGCCTTTTAGTTCATGTGTTTTCAGATTAGAGAAGCTATACTTGAGGAATGACATCCCAGGACCCTCAAATGTACCATGACTAATTTAAATGAAGGCGTCCTGGATTTAAAGGGGGTGTTGAGGTAGGGTGAGACTTAGGGGAGTCATACGGAGGGGAGTTGTAGGGACAGGAGTGTAATTTTCAAGTGTGAGAAATGGATTTTTGGAGCCAAAGGGTGGCCAGTGATGCCTTTTCTCCAGGATAGCTGTCATCCATTCCTTCTCTCCTGTGAGCATGTTATGCCCTCATTAAGAGATGGAGTCTATTCCTCCCTCCCTTGTGAATATCTTGTTTTAGTGAATAGCTTGTCTTAGTGACTTTCTTGACCAATAGAATGTAGAAAAACTGATGTTCTGGAACTTCCAAGTCTAGCTCATAAGTAATCTTGCAGCTTCTGTCTTGGTCTCTTGAATACTCTCTCTTGGGGCCCTGGGTCACCATGTAAGATGTCCAATGACTCTGCTAGAGAGACTGTATGGAGAGAACCTGAGACAACATGTGGGGGAATAGGGTCCTGCTGCGTCTTGCCCTCCAGCTATCCCCACCAATGTGCCACACACGAGTGAAGCCATCTTTGGTCCTTCAGCCCAGCCCGGCCACTCCTAAATACTTCTGAGTGAACCCGGTCACTGTCAGGTGGAGAAGAATCACTCAGGCATGCCCTCCCTAAATTCCTGACCTAAAAGTTGTGAGTAAAAATAAAATTGTTGTGAAGTCATTAAAATTTGGAATAGTTGTTATATAGCATCAGATAACCAAAATTGCTGGATCATATATTTAGCTTTAGTGGATACTATCAAACAATTTTCCAAAGTGATTGAACCAATGTACATTTTGAACAATGGTGTATGAGAGATACAATTGCTTTGCATCCTTGCCAATACTTGGTGTTGTCCATTTTTTAAAAAAATTTTAGCCATTCTGGTGGGCACGTAGTGGTATCACATGATAGTTTTATTAATATATTGTGTTTATCTGATGACGAATGAAGTTGAGTACATTTTAATTTTTTTTGCCAGATATATGATTTGCAAATATTTTCTTCCTATTTTTAACTTGCCTCATTTTTAAATACATTTTTTATTTTTAAAGTTTTAGATTGACAGAAAAATTGCAAAAATATTACAGAGAGGTCCCATATACCCCACACCCAGTTTTCCATATAATTAACAGCTTATATTTGTATGATACATTTGTTATAATTAATAAACAAATATTGATACATTATTATTAAAGTCTCTACTCATATTTCAGAACCTGGAGCTCTAACACATTGCTGGTGAGACCGTAAAATGGTACTGCCACTTTGTAAAGCAATTTGTCACATTGGTAAAAACGTCAAACATAAACTTTTTACCTTATGGCCTTTTTTCTCTTCCAGGCTCCCATCCAGGATGGCACATTACACTTAGTCACGATGTTTCCTTGGGCTCCTCTTGGCTATGACAGTTTCTAAGACTTTCCTTGTTTTTGACGACCTTGCCAGTTTTGAGGCATATTGGTCAAATATTTTGCAAGATACCCCTCTAGTGCAATTTGTCTGATCTTTTTCATGATTATATTAGGGTTACGGGTTTTTCAGAGGAAGACCACAGGGGTAAAGTGCCAGTCTCATTACATCATGTCAAAGGTACAACTATCACTGTTGATGTCCACCTTGATTACCTGGCTGAGGAAGAGTTTATCAGGTTTCTTTACCACAAAGTTACTCTATTTATCACTCTTTCCATACCATCCTTTTTGGAAGGAAGTCACTATGAGTAGCCCACACTTAAAGAGTGGAGAATTAAGCTCCACCTCCTTCGGACTGAGTATCCATATAAATTATTTGGAATTCTTCTGCATGGAAGATGTGTCTCTTCTTCTGAATTTATTTATTTATTCAGTAATTTATTTATATTAGTATGGACTCATGAATATTTATTTTATACTTTGAGTTATAATCTATATATACACATACTATAATAATTTATAATACTATTTTATTTATTTTTTGTTCAAATTGATCCAACTCTGCCTATCAGGGGCTGTTTCAGTTGATTCAAGTTCCACTGATGTACCCTCAGCGTTGTGGGGGTTTTAAAAGCACTTCCTTACTTTCTGGCAAGACTAGATCTCCAGGATCATCTTGTATATTTCCTGCGCTGGTCCTCGAATCAGCCATTTTTTCAAGGAGTCCTGGTTACTTTTATCGGAGAATGCTTATTAGAAACTGAGATCTTGGTGCTATGTGTGCTCATTGCTACTGAAGTATCATTTGCTTCTAGACTCTTTCAGCTGACAGAGCAAGGGAATATATGTATATGCACAGACCTGCATATATACACGTATCTGTAAGCATTTACACATGTAACCATCTATATCTATATCAGGCCAAATGCGAGTTCATACTGATATCTACAAATAACTCTAAGCCTTATACCATTTCAGTTTCCTTTTGCTAATCTGTAACCTTCTACTCCATCCTGGCTCCCACCATCTGACCTCCATTGACTTCATTTGACTAATTCTTTAATTTCTGTTGTTTTATACATTTGTAACACAATTAGATTGTTTTGTTACATTATGCTTTCCATCCTGAGGTTCTCCAACTCCTAAATGAGTTTTTAAATTTGCGTGTCTTCAGGTTCATATTTTGTGTGGTAAAGTTCCATGGGCTTTGACAAATGCATAGCATCACGTATCCACCATTACAGCGTCAGGCAAAATAGTTTCATCACCCTAAAAAATACCCCATGATTCACCTATCCAACCTTCCTCTCCTCCCCCCTGAACTCTTGACAACCACTGATCTTTTTTACTGGCTGTAGTTTTGCCTTTTCCAGAATGTCATGTAACTGGAGTGAGACACTATGTAACCTTTAGACTGGCTTCTTTCACTTAGCAATATGCATTTAAGGTCCCTCCATGTCTCTTTGTGATTTGACATCTCATTTCTATTACTTTCCTTTTTTTATTGTTGAATAACATTTCATTGTGTGCATGGACCACAATTTGTTTATCCATTCATTTATTGGAGGACATCTTGGTTGCTCCCAGTTTTTAGTGATTATGAATAAAACTGCTGTCAACATTTGGGTACAGGTTTTTGTGTGGACAAAGTTTTCAAATCAGTTGGATTAAACATCCAGGATGATGATTGTTGGATCTTATGATAAGACTATGTTTTATTTTGTAAGAAACTTGCAGCTGGTTTTTTAATTTTCTTAGTAATATCTTTTGAAGTGTAAACATTTATTTTAGTGAACTTCAATTTATCAATTTTTTCATTCTTTTGTTGCTCATGCTTTTGGTATCATATATAAGAATGCTTTACCTAACTTGAGGTCATAAAAATTCTCTCCTATGGTTTATTCTAGAAGTTTTGTAGTTTTAGCTCTTACATCTAGGTCTATGATTTATTTTGAGTTAGGAGTTAATTTTTGTGTATGGTGTGAGATTAAATTATTTTTTTTAAATTTGCACATGGATACCCAATTGTTCCATGTCAATTTGTTAAGAAGACTATCCATTCCCCACTTTTATTGGCACCCTTTTTGAAAATTTATTGAGCACTAATGTATGAGTTTTTGATGATTATAATTTTATATGCCACATTTAACCCTCCAGTTCTTTAGATAGTATTTACTGGATAGGTACATTTTCCATGTCTTCTGTCTCTCCTTCTTCCCCACCCCATGCTCCCACAATTAGAAAGTTAGTTTAGGCAATTGGGTTGCAATAGTTCAGGAGAGACACGGTGGTGGCTTGGACCAGAGGGTAGTAGTGAACATGGTGCGAAGTAGTTGGAGTCTAGATATTTTTTGGAGATAGGGCTGATGGTATTTGCTGACAGATGTGATGTGCGGTGTGAGAAAAAGATAGGTTAAGGATGACTCCAAAGGTTTGAACCCAAGCAACTGGAAGGATGACATTAACTGACGACACGAGAAGACTGCAGGTGGAGCCAGTGAGGGCTGCCGGGATCGGGAGCTCAGTTATAAATATGTTAAGTCTGGGGTGACTATCAGACTTCATATGGAGGTGGCAAGTATGCAGTTGGGTGTATGAGTCTGGAGTTCAGAGTAGACACTGGTGCTGCAGATACGAATTTAGGAGTATGGGCTATTAGTTGGTTTTAACATTCACGGGAACATATGCGATCCCCTAGTGAGTGTAGATAGAAAAGAAAAAAGGCTCGAGGATTAATCCCGGGACACTCAAATGTTAAAAAGTTCGGGAGGTGAGGCAGAGCCCATAAAGTAAAGGAGGCTGAGAGGCAGCAGCTGGCGAGGGCGCAGGATAAATGCAAGGGCAGCAGGAGAGTGTGGTGTCCCTGAAGCCAAGTGATGAAAAGTATTTCTAGAGCCCGAAGTGATAAATTCTGCCCAGTGGTGCTAAGCTAAGCCGTCAGGAAAGATGCAGACTCACAGCTGATAGAAGAATGAGCAGGTGGCGGTGGGTGGCTGGCCGAGGTACTTTGGTAAAATGGTCGTGGGATTGGTGGGGCTGGAGGAAGCCTCGCAGGAGCATGTTCAAGAGAATGAAAGGATTTTGTGGGATGACCTGCTCGTCCTGGTTTATCTGGGAACCTTCCGGGTTTTAGCATGTAAGTTTGCATCCTGTGACCTCTGGTTTTGAAACTAAAAAATCCCATGTCCTGGAATTCATGCTCAGGCAAACTGGGGTGGCTAGTCACCCTAATTTGGAGCTAGGGGAGTAAATATTAATAACTTTTACAAGCAATGGTGTGTTGGTTGGAAGGGGAAATGATATCTATCTATCATCTGTTAAATATTCTCTAGCCATCTGTCATCTGTCATCTATCTACCAAGTCTCTGTCTACTCTCCCATCCATCCACTCATCCGTTATCTAATTATCTGCCATCTGTATATCATCTATCTACTTACCATCTGCCATCTATCTATTTTAATATGGAAGCAACAAGAGCATGTTCGCCTCCTGATAGAGCAGCCCAGTAGATAGGGTAGGTTTGTGGGTGAGGAGTCAGAGGGCAGGGTAGCTGGTGCAACGTCTTTTATAATTGTATTTTATCTGGGTGAGAGAAAATACAATGTCGACATCTGTGGAGGGGTGGCCTCAGCTAGGAGCATCCATCGTAGCAGGAGGAACGGCAGAGGCATGGGCAGAATTGCAGGTGGGTGGGCAGATGATTGCCTATAATTTGCCAGTGAAAAAGGAAGTGAGGTCATTGGCTCAGAGTGTTTTGGGGCCGAGGCTGTGGGAGCATGAGAGGATTCAAGGAGAGAGCGCGTGCCTTGCAGGATCTAAGCTCTCTTGAGGATAGTGATCACGAATTTTAAATAAGGCCAGTCTGTGCGTTGTTTTTCTCTAGCTACACTCAGCAGCTCAAGTGTGGGCACGGAATAGGGGGAGACTTGGGGGCTTTGTCAAGCAACTCTGATAAAGCAAGAGCAACGGATTAATCATGGGATTTAAGCTGGGCAGGGAGGAAGTGAGGACCCACAGAAGACAAGGAAGTGAAAACCAGTGGAATCAATGGATCGTGCATCCCAGTGGGGCCGAAGGGCTGTTGGAGTTGGGCACCAAAAGCAATGAGCTGGAAAGGAAGGAGGTGGTGGTCGGCGTGGAATACTCGACATAGTGGGGAGCAGCTGTTGTAACAACGGTGTCTGTGGAATGACTATGACAGAGATCAAAGTTCCCACAGGCCCCTGTCAACTTGCAGCTGTCCGTTGGTGCCAGTTCGACGTGAGGCTACACTTCTCCCTCTCTCCCCTGAGTTGGGCTGTCAGTACTGGGCCGTTTGACCCATTCGGCCTAAAACCAGCTGACCCTCCTCCTGGGAAGGACATGGATTCTATCTGCAGAATGAAAGAATGTATCACACTGGCTAACGTTTGCCCACGCACCCAGGAGCGGCTGCAGCAAGGCGGCATGGCGTGCACGCCTGCGCCACGAGTTCTTTGAGGATAGGGCCGTGTCCACGCCACGTGCTTTCAGCCTCAGGACGGTGCCTTGCATACAGCTGGTACTCATCGGATGCTTTCTGAAATGACTTATATAGGACTGAATGTTGGATGGAGACCCCTGTGCAGAACTCAGTCCCTGCTCTGAGATCTCCTTTCCTGGAGGAGTCGTGCTTCATGGAGAGAGTTTTACGGACGGGGTTAGAGGGCGTTTGTTCTTGCTCTCTAAAGCCTATGCAGGAACACAGCAGAGGTGTGCAAATGGCCTTCACACACAATGTATATTAAGTTGCCTCTCTTGTCAAAGAGACTCAGAGACGTTCCTTGCACGCTTTCCTTTTCAGCCACTTGCGGCAGAGACCTGAGACCCTGCTGGCACTTTACGAACCACTGGCCCCATCTGATGTTGGCAAGTGGCAATGACAGGATGGTCCTGCCCCCTCCTTGTCACACACGCATACTCCCAAGCCACTCTTAGCAGAGTCCCCAAATCCTGCTAGGGGAACAGCCTGCCCAGCACCACCAGGACACCCGCTACAAAGTTTTCGTTTGCCGATTTATTGAGGAATACAGGCGCGCTACAGTGCAGGTGGCCAGGATCTGAGAAAACGGGAAGCGAGGGGACAGTGCAGAGTCGGCAGGGGCGGGCGGCTGGTGAAGAGCCATGAGAGGGACTCGCTCCGGGATCGTCATGGGAAGCCGGGCGTTGGGCACTGAGTTTGGCCTGCGATCGCACAGCATCCTGGACTTGGGTTTGCTAATCTGTGTAATGGGGATAATCACTCAGGGAGGCTTTGTGCAAAGACCAGAAGAGGAGCCATGGCCGTGTGCCTTCAGGAGCCCGAGCAGCGCACAGCACCCGAGCAGCGCGGCGGAGGAGGCGGCAGGCTCTCTCCTCACCTCACTGTCATTCTGTTTTGGGATTCAGCACTTTCCCCATGAAGAGAAGGCTGCGGCTGCTGTCCTCAAAAACTAGCAGTAGGAAGGGCCTGTTGAAGTGGAGGGCGGGGAGGCGCTGCTTGTCGAGGGCCTGGAGGTCAGTGACGTCTTCCTCTTCTGCTCCTTCCTCATCCACGGTCAGTTCTGCCCTGTGCGCCGCCTTTGAGGGACCAAGGTTCACAGTGTTGTTCTGGGCAGAAGTGGCCCCTTTGCCAGGAGATGCCACACTGACCCTCGGTGTGAGCTTGGCCCAGGAGGCCCAGAATCGAGTCCTGCTTCTGTCTCGACTACAGCATGACCTGGCGTGTCCTGTCCCCTGGTGGACACTCAGGTTCCTTATCTCCAGGGACTCAGGGGGATGCTGCCTCCCCCCACTGGGCTCCACACCCAAGGCCGGGTCCTTCCTCTCACTCTGCACCTGACCCCAGGGCCAGCCTGGGCTTCGAGGAAGGGGCCTGCTCTCCCGCTCTACCCAGTCCCTCCTCTGTGACAGGGCACCCCCTGCTCCCCAAGACCTGCTGCGATGCCCTGTGGCGTGCAGCACATCCCTTGGCCTCCCAGAGTGGGGGTTTCCTTTTTATGCACTCTCCACTCCCAAGCCAGCCATCGAGTCCTGGAGTTCCTCCCTCCAAATGCACCTCCTTTCCAACCCACCTTCCTGTCCTGCTGAGGCCTGCCTCGATTGTCACTTGCTAGCTGCCCGCACTCCCTCAGGCTCTGCAGCAATCCCCTTCCTAAAGCTCAGACCCCCAAAGCCCACAGGTGGCCTCCTGGCTCAGTTCAGGCATGACCCTGGCCCTTGGGCACCTCCTGCGACCAGCCCCAGCTGAGAGTTGGGCTGCCCCCTGCCCTCCCCAATCCCCACTCGCTCACGCCCCTCCCCTCCAACTTGCCTTTTCCCAACACTAGCAATATTTCTGGGCACTGCCTCTTTCTACTGCCTGGAGAGTCCCGCAGTGGGGTTAAAACTTCAGGACTCCATCTAGGGGGGGTCTTACTCTGCACCCCATCCTTGTGTAACTCAACCCCCGCGGCCCCCACATCCTTGTGTAACCTCCTCCTGCATCTGGACCCTTCCTTGTGTAACTACCTCCCCCCGCCACCCCCCCCCACAGCATTGTTTTTACGTAAGCGTGAGGGTACTCACTTTCCCAGGAGGGGACGGTATTGCAGAAACATTCAGCTTCCAGGCTCCCCACCACCGCTTCCCTACCCCTAGAGCAGGGCTGCTTTCCTGAGCAGTGAGCTTGGGAAACCCGGCCCCTTCCCCGCCCCCCAGGCCCAGCCCTCTTCTAGGAGCAGCTGTCCTCAGGACACCAGCAGGTGTGGTAATTCTCCATTTCCACCTATGACGTCCCCAAGCATGGGAACAGCATCGCAGGGGCCCCTGGTGAGTGGGGAATGGATGAGCAAACTCGTGCACTATTATAAATGACTCTACATCATGGGTTTATAACTTACCTTGGAGACCTTCATGGGCATGGTTTGCAGAGAAATTCCTGAGAGTTTTGCGTGGTAGCTGAATATATCCGAGATGCCTACTGCGGGTAAGAGCTTGTCCAGTTGAATCTTCCCAGGTAGGGAGAATTTTGGAAAATACAGCTTCCTCTTTCTACTCAGGGGAATGAGAAGAGAAAACAGAGCTGAAGTAATAGCATCTAATGAACCGCCCGGCCTGCAATCTCACTGCAGAGTAATGGAATGAAATTAATGTCAGCTGTGTTTACCAAGCGTCTGCAATAAACGGGTCTCTGCCAGGTACTTTACAAGGTAATTTCATTTCATCCTCATAGTAATCCTGGGGGCTGAGTGCTAAAAATATCCACTTCATAAATGAGAAAATGGAGGGGGTTAAAGAGAGTAGGAGATTTTCCCAAAGTCAAAACCGAAGCTCTTTCTCCAGCTGTGTTGCTGCTTCTCAGGCTGGCTGTGGCGCGCTCTGGGTCCAAGGGAAGAAGAGAGTCTCTGTTTGTCCGTCTGTCTGTCTTTGGCCCAACACGTCGCCTGACCCTGTTCCCTCCCTCCACAGGCCCGGCCTTGAGGGTCCAGGGCAGGACCGAGTGCCACTTTCACCTGTGTTTACCTTTTCACGTCTGTACATGCGTGGGGACATCGCCACTTGGTGATTCGTGATGTGATAAAGCAAGCAAGTTGAGCACAGAGTGTGGCAAAGAGGAGAGACGTGCAGGTGGCTGGGAAGTGACTCTGAGAAGTGACCAGTAAAGAGGCCAGGTCCTGGCTCCCCTGAGTTAATTACCGCTCACACTGACTGCATCAGTTTATGAACTGCAAAGACAGACCCTTGGTAATGAGCCAACCGTGGGTTGCACGGAACTGTAGTTTGTTTACAGGTCCCACGTTGAAACGTGTGCCGTGTTCAAATGCTGTTTGCAAATGCTGAGTAAAGCTATGTTCAACACTGCTCAGTTCTTCACAACTTCTCGGTGCTTCAAAATGCTAAGGTGAATTGTAATCTCTCAGAGGAGGCTGTGACGTGATAATATGGTGACGATGATGATAGTGATGATGATGGATTTGTTCTGCCGCTCTCCTGCTCCCGTCTCTGGGAGCAGTGAATGGCGGAACCCTGTTTGACAATTAGAGCGTGGTCTAGTCCCACCCTCCTGCCACAGAGGGCTGTGGAGAGAGTCTCACTGCATGCGGGGGCGGGCACAGCTGGGCTTACCTGAGCGGGAAGGGCCGAGTCCACGTGTCAAAATCCTCCTTCATCAGTGCCTCTTCCGTCTCCGCGACCTTGCCCATGTCGGGAAGAATGAAGACCGCGGTGCTGTTGCAGCTGTAGGGCAGCCGGAGCACGTGGCTGTGCAGCTGGGGGAAACGCTGCAGCTGGAACCTGCCCAGACGCTGCATCGTGGGCACCGGGATCGAGAGCCTCTCGCTCACCCAGAAGGGCCTGGTCACAGTGAGCTTTGGGTCGAAGCTGTGTCTCCATTTCCCTGAGAAGGGAGAGCACGAGCGTTGGAGGAAGCCACCAATCAGGGCACAGGGCACCAGATGTCAGGCGTTTCATTCATTTGGGAGCTATCTAGGGAGGGGCTGCCGGAAGGAGGCCTTAGTTGCTAGTGAAATAACAGAAAATTTATGTAACCCATAGTAAGGGCTAAAATCAATCATGAGCTTGCATGCGCGCTCGCTCTCTTTCCCGAGAGCTGACTGCATCCTGTGGGGTTCTGTTTTTCACAATGTCTGAAAAGAGCTGAGCAGAGAAAAGGAAATGTAAATTGCTCCCTGTTAAAACTGCTTTTGAGAATCTGCTTTTTTTTTTTTTAATTTATTATTCCAGGGTATTGTGAGGGTACAAACATTCTAGTTACACTTTATGTCTTTGCCTCACCCAAATGCAGGTTAAAGGCGTGCCCCTCTCTCCCTTTAGTGCTCCCCGTGTCCTTTTGTTGTAGATTTGCCCCCCCCCCCGTCCCCCTAATCCCTAGAGAGTATTTCTGCCATGTGATCACCCTAGTGTTGCTCAGTTAGTACCATTTGATGGCGAGTACAAATGGATCGAATCTGCTTTTTACAGCCTTGGTGCCAGCTTCAGGCCTTGGGCCTCTCTAGAGGGCAGGGCAGAGTCACATCCCCAAGGAAAGGCAGGAGTGGGGTGGGAGGCCGCAACCAACTCTCTGACATCCGCCCTTCTGTTACCAGCCTGCTGCTAAAAGAAAGAAAGGCAGGATGCAGCAGTTTCTCACCTGTACCCCTCCCTTTTAAACAGCCTGAGCGCCTGGTCCTCTCCGCCAACATTCTCTACCTCCTTCACTTTTGTGTTGGCCTTTTTTCTGTCTGGGAAAAAGTAAGTAAATTTCTTCTCTCTATCCTAATTTTTGTCTGGGGAGATCTTTCTCAAAACCCAAGTGCACTAGCTCACGCCCAACAGCTGCTGTCTGCCAGGCACCGTTCTCACGTGAGCAACACTGCTCCGCACGAGCAATCCCGGGCACGTCGAGCTCACGCCCCTGAGGAAGAGCAGGAACAAGATAAACTAGGAAAAAAAAAGGTGTTAGATGGTGATATGTGCTAAGGAGAGAGATAAAGCAAGGGGAGATAAATCTCAGGAAGAAGAGTTATAATTTTATATAAATCTCCCTGAGGTGATATGGAGTAAATACTTAATGGGGAGGGAATGAGCCATGGTGTACCTGGGGGGAGAAAATTCCAGAGAGAGGGAACAGCATGTGCAAAGGCCTGGTGGCAGGAGTGAGTCTGGCATGTTCAAAGGGCACCAAGAAGCCTGTGTAGCTGGAGAAAGAGCGAGGCAGAGGGGAGTGGGAGGCGAAGGCAGAGAGGGAACGGGGCCCTCGTATGTACACTGGAGCGATGACATCTACCTTTTTGATATCCGTGAGCATCAACGAGATGTTGCAAGTAAAGGTCTGAGCACACGGTCTGGCACATAGCAGTTGCTCAGTAATTGTTAGCTGACAATGTTCTTTCTACAGTGCTTACTGCAGCTCCACAAAACATAGGATACCTGGACTCCACTCATCCCTGGAATCTGTCGAAGTCTGAATGCAGTCTGCACGTGAACCGTGGGCCCAGAGCCTGAGGACTTTGGGCAGGGTGGGGTGGGAGCCCACTCCTCCTCCTTTGGGGCCTGCTTCTGCCTTTCCTTCCTGGCAGCTGAGGCCTCTGGGGTTGAGGAGTCCGGCGCTGAGGCTGACTGGGACTGAGCTCTGAGGGCCTAGGGCAGGGGGCGCTGAGGAGACCAGGAACCTGAGTTTCTGAGCCCTGCAATCTTGACAACATCTGGATTCCAGGGATGGCAGGTGTCACACAACAGTAAACTCTCCTGTACGAAGGAGCCCACAGCCTTATGGGGATAGACAAGTGGACAAGTGACCAGAAAATGACAATGCAGTGTGTTCTCAGATTAAAGAAGGACATGTTTCTAGCAGAACACAGAGGAGAGGCAAGACTGTGCCCTTGGCTAGCTTGAAACTCTCTTGCACACTGAGGACTTCCAGGTCTCTGCCCAGACCACGGCTCTCGGGGGCTCCGGGCCCACATCCTCAACTTGCCATCCGGTCACTTCCATCCAGGTGCCCAAGATGCATCTTGAACTCACCATGTTCAAAACAAAAAGCATTTTCTTTTCTTACCACCACTGACTCTGGGTAGTGTTGGGTAGAGTTGCCAGATAAAATATAGGATGCCAGTTAAATTTAAATTTCAGAGAAACATAATTTTTTAAAATATAAACACGTCCCATTTTGTTGTTGTTTTTTGTTTTCCTCCTAAATCTGGCAACCTCCGTGGCAAAGACTGTCAAGGAAGTCTTCCTGGAGGCAACGGCCTCAGAGCAGAGCCCTGAAGGATGAGAACCTACTGGCCAGGGGATGCAGAGGGGAGGGGGGGAAGAGAAGGGCACTCCAAGCAAAGGGGTGGCCCGTGGGGGGTCTGTCGGTGAGAGACAGTGCAGTTCAGGGCAGGGGTGTTGTTTCGTGTGGGTAGCCTGTGGTACTTCTGGGGAGAGGAAGAGTAGAGAGGTGACAAGAGATGTGGGTGAAGACAGCAGCAGGGGACAGGCCACTTAAAGGCCTGGTTCTTCCTCAAGATGTGGGGCATTAGCCCAAGGAATACAATTGGGCTGGGGCCACTGAAAGGTTTTAAGCAGTAGAATTACAAGGTCAAAATGGGCTTACAGAAAGATCTTCCTCACTGCAGTGTAGAAACTGGATCAGGGGTGCAGGTGGGGAGGCACACTACAGACAGCGAGACCTGGTAGGAGGCAGTTGCAATAATTTTGGTAAGAGATAATGTAACTTGAACAAGAATAGTGGCAGTGGAGAGGGACAAGGGTGCACAGATTAGGGAGGCAGAAGCCACAGGATGTGGTTCCTGTCTAGATGTGTGGTGTGGCGATCTGCCCAGCTAGTGGTGAGTGGCAACCAAGGTTCTGGGTTGGGCAGGAGTTGGGGCCATTTACTGAGACTTAGAGGAAAGGAGAAGGAAGAGGAGATTTTGGCGGGTGGGAGATGGGGGAAGCAATGGCTTTTGTTTTGAACATGTTGAGCTTGAGGTGCTTCCTTCAGAAGGAGGTGACAGATGGCCAGTGAGGATAAGGGTCCAGAGCTCCTGAGAGGTGCCAGCTGGTCACAGGGAGTTGGGAGTCTCCAGCCTACAGGTGGATTAGAGGCCAAGGTCACTCAAGGAAGAACTCTATGGAATGTCAACAATCAAACGATTAATGGGCCCTGGCTCTACAAGAGAGGGCGATGCAGTAAGGATGGGGAGGTAGAGGGAAAGCCATCCTGAGCCAAGAGAGGAGAGTGTCGAGAGAGGGTCAACGAAACAGCATTAAATGTGGCCAAGAAGGGAGGCCGTGGGAGGAGGAGGCTCTCAGCTCAACAGAGTTCTTTGGCGAGGGAGGCTGCTTGATGAAGCAATTGGAGACAAGGTGAGTACTGGGTCCAGACGCAAGACTTGTGCTCAGTGGAAAGGCAGGCAAGTGGAGACAGCTCACGTGGGCAGGCGTGGTCTTAGTGGTCGCACGCGGCCCCACAGGTAGTTTAACGCTCGGCCATCGCATCTTGAAATGTGACTTTGGACAAGGGACTTCACAACTTATGTAGCTGGTCCTGTGTGGGGGCACCGCTTCCTAAAATATTGGTTGACAGAGAGGAGAGAGCTGGGGCTTAGAGCTAGAAAGGGAACTGGAGTTTGAATGTTCAGGTGAAGGTTCCTAAAGACAGAGCCTGCAGCTGTGGGAGAGAGAGCGGCTGATCAGTAGAACAAGATCTTAGAGAGGCAGGACAGAATGTGATCCCAGGTAGGGGGAGAGGAAATATGCATCTTGAACAAAAGATGGAGTTAACTTTGCAGTAAGCTGTGAAGAGGTCTAACAAATCAGTAGAAGATTACATACCTTTAAAGAAAATGTAATTGGCCAGAACTAAGACAGTGTCTTTATCCACCTCCTCGAAAAGATTGCCAATTTTGCCATGAGTTTTCTTCCTCGTGAAGAAGTCCATCTCATATTGGGCTAACTGGTCGTTCTCGAAGGAGATGAGGAAGACCTCTGTGCGGTACAGATTCTGGGCAGTGTCAACAAACTTCTGCAACACTCTTTGCTTCAGGTTCACAAACAGCATGCTGTCCATGTCTATGTGGCATTCCTCAGGGGATGGCAGGAAGGAACGGAGTTGCTGGCTGTAGTACACATGGGCATGGTTCTCTGGAACCTGGGCAAGGCTCAGCCCCAGGCCCTTCAGAACCTGAGTGCGCACCTCCGGCCTGGCCTGAAGGGCCAACAGAGTAAGGGGGAGGGAGAAGCTCAGTGGGGAGAAGAGCACATTCCTGCCGGGATTCGGGGCCACCATCTGTCGGTACAGGCTGAAGGCTAAGTGGGAATTGTTCAGGAAGGTCGAGGAGGCTGACGGGGTCCGTGGGATTGGATGATTTTTCTGGTCAGGAACCCCTTGGCCACAGGCATGAGGATCCAGTCCAGCCACTAGCAGCCAGAGGGACAGAATGGGGTGCGCCATCCTAAACAAAGAGACACAGAGTGCCATCATTCAGCTCCACCATGCAGCAAGACACATTGTCCCAGGACGCTTCCTGGGCCTTCCCCCCAGGGAGTGCCCACGGGGTCAGCGTTAGTGGGCTCACCCCAGCCTGAATTCACAGGGAACAGTCAGCCCTCCGGCAAAGCACGGGCTCCGGAGTCAGACAGACCCGCATCCAAATCTTGACTCAGGCTGGCTCTCACACAATCCCCCTCCCCAGTAGTAGTCCCAGGTGTAAATGGAGATAAAATTACCTGTTGTGCAGAACTGTGTGAGGCTTGATGTGAGAACAGGGTGGGCAAAACACAACAGGTGTTCAGTCAAACCACAGATGTCAGGAACAAAAGCCTTACTTGTACCCCGTGGGCTTCTTTAGATTTTAGTTATAATAATGTCATGTTATAGTATGTTCTAAATACAGCATTTACAATATAAAGTAAAAATCCAGCCCTCCACCTGCTCACCCCAATCCTGCTCCTCAAGAAATAATTGGTGTTTAGAATTTGTTGCATGTTGGTCTAGAATTTTCTTTGTTTGAATCTTTATATGATTGAATATGTAATAGTTACACAGAGAACGCACCTTCGTGTATGGATAATTATACATGTGCACTTGAAAGTGTAATGGAATTATATTTTACACATTGATCCATCACTAACTTTTTATTTAACACTATACGGTAGAAATATTTCACTAACTTGTCAGTAAGTACACACCACTTTATTATTTTAATGGTTATATACATATATATTGCTCAGTATTTACCATTATATAAATTATTTCATCATCTCTATTGATAGCTATTAATTCTTTCCTGTTTCAAAAATGTGTCCATGAACATCTTTGTACATATATTAAAATGTCAGTCATTCTATAGGGTCCATT
The DNA here is from genome assembly GCA_963575035.1 of Avahi laniger. Classification (NCBI taxonomy): domain Eukaryota; kingdom Metazoa; phylum Chordata; class Mammalia; order Primates; family Indriidae; genus Avahi; species Avahi laniger. Next base: position 2,104 of record CAUYSK010004355.1, on the reverse strand, counting down.
TATGAAATTGTTATGCACATTTTAAATTTTCTTAGATATTGCCAATTTGCCATCCAAAATGCCTGAACCAATTATGCTCCTATGAACTCTGGGCAAAAGTATAGTCCTTCACTCCCTTTCTGATGTTCAATATTGAAATCATTTTATTTCTGTCTAGTAGATGGAAATAGCCTTTCACTGTTGTTTTTATTGCTACTTAGTTGTCTTTTTTCCCTTTGATTTGTAGGAAATTTTAATATAGATAATGGACATTAAAACTTTGTCCATCATAGATGTTTTAAATACTTTCCTCAGTGTGTCATTTGTCTTCTAACTTTTGCCATCTTATTTTTTATTATAAAGCAGCATTAACATCTTATGTACTCTCATCTGCAAACACAGTCACGCTGACAAAAACTTTCCCCATCTTGAGATTATAAAAAGCCACAAACACCCACTTTTTCTAGTATTTTTGTATTTTGTCATTTTGTGTTTGGCTTTTTAATCTATTTGAAACTTAAATAGAAATTCCAAATAGAAATTGGAATTTGGAAACAGAAATTTGGAATTTATGGCTTTTAAAATACATTTTGCAAGGCAATAATCTTTTGCTATTTTTCAAAAATCATCAGCTATTTCTATGGATTTATTCTCCCAGATGAATTTTATAATCAATTTGCCAAATTGAAAAAATACAGATGGAATTAATTAGAATGATTAATTTGAGGACAAATGTCTCTTAAAAAGTGAATCTTTTAAACCAGGGCCTCTGTATAGCTCTCTAGTAATTCAGACCTTTTAAAAGTAGCTTTTTTTAAAAAAAAAATATATAGGTCTTGCCCTTTTCCTGTTTTACTTATATTCCATATTGTATAGTGTATTCGTAGGTAATTTCTGGTTGCCATTGTAAATGAGATTTTTTTCTCATTCCATTTTGACTTGGTAGGAACTAATTTTAGCAAGTTATCTAGTGACTGGTTGGTTACCTTAGTAGATGCTCTTGCTAGTTCTAACAACTTCTCAGTTCAGGAAATTTTTTTTACGCAGATAGCGATGCCGCCTTTCTCTGGGAAGTAGACACCATCCGCCCACTCCTGTCCCTGCCTTCCTGGCACCTGCCGCACGTGCTCGCATGGCGGCCTCCCACCGCGCAGGCGCCCTCGCTCCCCTCCTCCGGCCGCTCTGATTGGTCCAGGGCTGGCAGCTGACCCAAGATGGCGACCTCTGTCTTTAGAATTTGCGTTGGGGACTGAGCGGCTTTCCAGGTCTGTGGCTGACTTCCCTGTCTTGTGAGCAGGGGAATGGTGGTGTTTGTCATCATTTGAGTGGAAAAAACTGGTTTAGAGAGAGAGAGCTGCAGAAGGGTTAGGCAGGTGCTCTGTGAGAGATGGGGAGAGAGAGAACTCCTGGGTTTCCCAGGGCTGCAGTCCCCAACCCCCGGGCCTCAGTCCTGACCTGTTAGGAGCCGGGCGCACAGCAGGAGGTGAGCGGTGGGCGAGCACGTGAAGCTTCATCTGTATTTACAGCCGCTCCCCATCGCTCGCATCACCCCCTGAGCTCTGCCTCCCGTGAGATGAGCACAGCATTCAGTTCTCACAGGAGCGCGAGCCCTGCTGTAAACTGCGCATCCGAGGGATCCAGATTGCGTGCTTCTTATGAGAGCCTAATGCCTGATGATCTGAGGTGGAGCTGAGGCGGTGATGCTAGCGCTGGGGAGCGAATGCAAATCACTAGCAGAGAGGTTTGCACAGTAAGTGTAATGTGCTTGAATCTTCCTGAAACCGTCTCCCCACCTCTATCTGTGGAAAAATTGTCTCCCATGCAACTGGGTGGGCCCTGGGCCAAAAAGGTTGGTGTTAAGGTCTATGGGAAATAACCTGCTCTCTCGCTTCTGTCATTATGCTTAAGCAAAGAAGAAAGGGGGAAGGGGGAGGAGGGTACGCTTCACACAGCTGCAAGCATCAACAAGATAAAGTAACAGCTCGCCCAGAGGGCCAGAACGCCCTGGAGCACTGAAACGCCCAGGGGTGCCTCATGTACCCAGATAACAGGGAGTAGAATGTACTCTGACTTAAAACAAAATGTTAAATGTATTTTTGACTAAGATTAATAATGATTAATGCTG
>CAUYSK010004354.1:0-17585 GCA_963575035.1 Avahi laniger | reverse complement strand
TACTGGGTATTTATCGTGAGTTCTCATTGTGAGCTACAGTTCCTTTGCAGCGGGGTTTGGCCAACTTTCTCTGTTCAGGGCCAGAGAGCGAACATTTTAGGATTTGTGGGCCACATTGTCTCTGTTACATATCCTCCTTTTTTTTTTTTTTTTTTTGAGACAACCCTCCTTTTAAAAACGTGAAGACCATTCTCGGCTCGAGGGACCCTACAAAAACAGGCCTGGGCTGACGTGGCCTTCAGGTGACAGTTCTGTTAACTCTGTTGCTATACATGCAGACATCCACCCCGCACCAGGACAGTTACTAGGCATCTGCCAGCACAACACCAGGCCCAGAGGACTCTTCTACACTTCTACATTCTTGACTAGCACTGTCCAACAGAAATCCCTGGGATGATGGAAACGTTCTCTATCTGTGCAAACACGGCAGCCACTAACTACTGGACTAAGGAAATTAAATTTTTAATTGTATTTTTTCAATGAATTTAAATGTAAATAGCCACATGTGTCAGGGCTACCACACTGGGCATTCAGTTCCAGCCTGTTGAGAATGTTAGAAGTGTGACCTCTAGATAAATAAGTAGGGTGTCATAAAACTACACGATAAGGACATTGCAAAAAGCTCAAACCGGGCAGCTTTGTTCTCCTCCTACCGAGATTTATTTTCCTCATAGTGGGCGCTGGTCTTGATGTATCTTGCCAGTTCTATTTGCATGTCCCCAAACAATGGAACCACCTGGAGCTGCTGTATTTAAAGAACAAAAAGACAGGGTCATTATGTATATTTAGTCACCAAATACCCAAGCACAAGGAAAATGACTAATGCTAATAATACTGTGGGTCAAATACTACCTCTGCAAATCATTTACGACAAAAAAATTATAAATAACTTCTACATTCACTCTGAAAGGAACAAAATACAATTTAAGAACCAACATACATAAAAAATAGTCAGATGTTAAAATTAACCCGCCATGTTGCTATATCCACAGTTATAAAAAACCAATTGCACTTCTACATAGTATCAACAATTAGAAAACAAAATTTAAAGAGAAACAATTTGCAAAAGCATGAAAAATAAAAATTAAAAATATGCATGAATTAATTTAATAAAAAATGTATAAGACCTAAAAACAAAAATACTACCCCCAAAATTCTACAGAAACTCCCCAATGAATGGAGTGATAGGTCATGTTCATGTATAAGAAAGCTTGGTATCTTTAAATGTCCATTCTCCCTAAAATGATCTATATATTCAATGGAATCCCAATAATATTCCACGAGGAAAAATGGTTTTTTAGGGATTGTATGTATAAATCAGCAAACCAATCCTAAAACGCATTTCAAAAGGTGAAAAGATGATACAGCCAAGACTATCTTGAAGAACAAGACTGGAAGATGCACACTTCTAGGTTGGCAGACCTGTTAGAAAGCTCCAGCAATTAAGGCACTGTGGCCCTGGAGCAAGGATGGAGGTGAGGGGCAGGACAGAGAACCCGGACAGAGCCACAGGACACCTGATTTATGACCTGGGTAACACTGCAGAGCAAAGGGTGGGGGGAAACGTCTTTGCAATAAATGAGTAGGGCCACTGGATATCCCCTTGGGGAAAAACCCAAGCATGTCAACCACTACCTCGCACCATACACAGAAGCCGGTTCCAGGGAGATTATAGATCTAGACACAAAAGAAAACAGAAAGCTTCCAGAAGCTAACAGTAGAAAATTCTCCTGAACCTGCTGTCTACAAAAATTTCTTTAAGGAGCCATTAATGAAGACATTGATACATTGGACTACACTAAAATAAGAACTTTTGTTCATCAAATCACACCATTAAGAAAGTGAAAGGTGGCAGCGGGTGGCAGGGGAAGAAGATGTTGGTACAAAGCTTCAATTATGCAGGATAAATAAGTTCTGGAGACCTAATGTACAACATGGTGACTATAGGTAACAATACTGTATTGCAAACTTGAAATGTGCAAAAAAAAGCAGATCTTAAATGTTCTCATCACAAAAGAATGATCAGTATGTGAGGTGAAGGATATGCTAATTAGCTTGATTTAATCATGTCAAATGTATACTACATATATCAAAATATCATGTTGTATACCATAAATATATAACATTTTTACTTGTCAGCTATACCTCAATAAAACTGGAGGAAAAAGTGAAAAGGTGAGCCATACAGGGGAGAATCCAGGTATTTTAAAGCACAAGTACCCAACAAAGAACATATCTCCAGAATCCATAAAAAACTACACATCAATAGCAGAAGGAAGAGCAGAAGTCTCCAAGCGGCACTTCACGAAGGGAACGTCCGAAAGGCTAATTACATGGAAAGCCATTGCGGAAACGTCAACTAAACTACAAAGAAAGACTAGCCAATAAAATCACTATGACAAACATACTTCTGTTGTTTATAAACCATCCAGTCTGGTATGTTTGTTACAGCAGCCCACACTAAGATAGGAATATTGTGAATAAAATTACTGTGTACATTCAAATACAAGTCTTTGTATGAACATATGTTTTTCATTTCTTTTGGGGAGGACGGAAGGGGCTAGGTCCAAAAATAAGTGTATATTTAACTTTTAAGAAACTGCCATAGTATTAAATAGTTCTACCATTTTACATTTTCACCAGCAGTGAATAAACTCCATGTAGGTTTGCATTAACACTATATAGTTTAGGAAGTAACGTGTTAATAATATTCAGTTTTCTACAAATACTATACATCTTTAGTTATTAAAATGTTTCACATCATCCAGTGAAGTTTTATTTCATCTAATCAGGCGTGCTCATTTCCTATTAGGGTTAGCCCTGGGTATTTCATGTTTCTATTATGAAAGGGAACCCTTTTTAGTTTGTTTCAATTGTTCACAATTGTCTTTCTTAAAAATATACTTTTTTAGAATAGTTTCATTTATTTTTTTCCAAGATCAAGGCATAGGCAGATCCAGTTACTGGGAAGGTCGACTTCCTGGCTGTCATCTCTTTGTCACTGTACCCGGCCAAAGGGGCAGAGGAACTCCCTGAGGCCTTTTCTGTAAGGACACTACTCCTATTCATTCATGACCTAATTATATCCCAAAAGCCTTACCTCCTAACACCATCGTATTGAGAATTAGTTTTCAACATATGAATTTGGGGAAGACAAAATATCCTGTCTATAGCAATCTCAAAACTGGGGAAAAACACAAATATTCATCGGTAGATCAAAGGATAAACAAAATGTGGTATATCATACTAATGGAATAATACACAACAAACGAAGAAGAATGAACTACTAATACATGCAACAAGTGTGGCTGAATTTCAAAGTCATCATGCTGAGTGAAAGAAGTCAGACACACCGTATGATTCCACACACATAAAATTCTAGAAAATGCAAACAATATATACTGACAGAGAACAAATGAGTGGTTGCACGGGGCCAAGGGCAGAAGGCGGGTTATATGCAAAGTGGCTCAGGGAACATTTATAAGTGAAAGAAAAGTTACATACATTGACTGTAGTAAAAGTTGCACAGGGATTATACGTCTGTCAAATCTTATCATTTTACCTTGCAAATGGAAGCAATAATTGTATATAAATTATACCTCAATAACTCAATAAAGTTTTTTAAAAACCTAAAAAAAGAAAAAAAAAATCACAATGACATATACAACCTTCAGGATGTCCTTTCTCCCCAAAAAAGACAGTGCCAAGTCCTGGTGAGGATGTGGAACAACAGGACCACTCACTCACTGCTAGGGGGAATGCAAATCAGGACGGGCGTTCTGGAAAGTCTTAGGCCGTAACCACCAGCACTGCAGGGCGCTCATCAGAGCCACTGTTTGTGCAGGATGGAAACCAGGAGCAACTGAGCACCCATCAACAACAGAATGCATAAGTAAGTTACGAGTAACCATGAAACGGAACGCTGCACCGCAGTGAAGACCTGAGCACTGTAGTCACAGGCTCCCTCCCGCAGGGATGCAGCTCGCCAACAAGAGGCTGAGTGAGAGCAGCCAGACGCAAGAGGGTACAAATGGCACACTTCCATTTACATAAACTCAACCCAGGCACAGCCAGCATAGGGTAGGAGAGAGAATGCACGCAGTCACTCTCGCAGATGAGAAAATGAGCAGGCCCCCAACTCCCCTCTCCTGCCTCAGTATTTCCTCAGAGGGATCGTGGTCATACCGGTGTTTACTTCCTAAAAATCCAAACTGCATACCTCAATAAAAAGTTTATGTAGGCCGAGTGCAGTGGCTCATGACTGTAATTGTAGCACTCTGGGAGGCCGAGGCAGGAGGACTGCTTGAGCCCAGGAGTTCGAGATCAGCCTGAGCAAGAGCAAGACTCCGTCTCTACTATAAATAGAAAGAAATGAGCCAAACAACTAAAAATAGAAAAAATTAGCCAGACACAGTGGTGCATGCCTGTAGTCCCAGCTACTTGGGAGGCTGAGGCAGGAGGATCGCTGGCACCCAGGAGCTTGAGGTTGCTGTGAGCTAGGCTAGCCCAGGCAAGAGAGTGAGACTCTGTCTCACAAAAAAAGTTCATGTAAAAAAACGTAACTCACCTTGAAGTACTTGTCAATTTTTGATAAGTTTATTCTTTTCTTGGCGTCCAGTTTATAGATGTTACTGACGCTCCCATCCATCAGGTACAGACCAAATCCCATGACCTGAAAAGCCACACATGGTGCAATAAAGCTCAGATTTGAAAATTTAATTACCTGTCGGACATACACTGTCACATTTGACAACTTCGAAATCACAATTCAAAATGTATCACAAAGATATATTTTTAGGCTGCTTCTTTGGTGATTCGAACACATTTTTTTGTCCCTCATTGAAGTCTGTTTTTTGTTCCTCACTGAAATAGTGTTACAAAGGGTGGCTGGGCTTCCAGGCCAGTTGCTAAAAGCTGAAAAAGCAAATCTTCCACTAGCCTAACCTGAACAGCAGGGCTTTGCTAGAACTGCACCGTCCAGCGTGCAGCCACGCACAACTATTTAAGAGTCAAAGTATGTAAACTAAAAATTCTTAACGTGGTATGACCATGTGCATAACTCTAGTGCTCCACAGGGGCTCGTGGCCAGGGTTCCTGCGCCAGCTGGTGCAGACACATTTCCACCGTCATAAGCGGCTCTATGGACAGGGCCACCCCAGCCCTGACCGCCTACTGGGTCCCCCAAGACCACCCTGTGTGAAGGTGGAGGGCACAGCAAAGGGAATGGCATCACTACCTCCTCCTCTTCCCACGAGAAACACAGATGAAAACTTCCCCAATTTGGAACAGAATATAAAGAATATGACGAACCAACAAAAGTCTACTTTAATCATGGTGACACGACATATTTGATTCCTGGGAATCACATTTTTAACAAGCAGAATCTTAGGTAACTTTTGTTGAAAACAGCTTCATGTTGAGAGAATCCTTGACCCAGGACCTCCTGGCTGAGGAGCACCTTCTCTTGGGGTCGGTGTGTGATCACCAGGGCACCCACAGATGTGTCCGGAACCTGCAGTGCAGGCCACATGTGGGGTGCGACGCTGTCCACACACGTGGCAGCATGAGGACAAGACAAGGCTGGCACAAGGACTCCAGACAAGGTGCAGCCTGCTAACCACAGCAAGGCTGTCCCCGCCCCAGTGCTACTGGTTGTCACGCGCACACGTACTTTGAGAAGCATGTGTTTCTCACTTGGCGTCAAGTACATCCTATTCTCGTAGTAATCCACGCACAGATTCACGATGTCTGCCAAGAGCTCTTCATAGCCAGAAATCACTTCGAGCTGCTGCTGGAGAGACTGAAACACAGAGCGAGAGACCCGTGTCGTGGTGCAGCGCCAGCTGGCAGCACGGCCTGTCACCTGAGCCCGAGGACATGAGCCTTACTTGTGTGATCTTGTTATGGTTGGCCAGAAACATGGACAGATTCTGCGATTCCTGGATGGACTGCGGATCCGCCATTTTACGTAAAAATTGGGCAGCCCTTTGAAAGCAAAAAGAGTTAATTCCAAAGTGCACCAATGTGCTGCTTAAAATTAAATCAATAAAACGCCCCTAGGAAGATCAGGATTCCCTTCCTCTCTTTGCGGTTATCTATAGAAACGTGGGTCTCAGAAGCTGGTTGTGATTCCAGCCTCCTGGAACAGTGGTCCCCAACCTTTTCAACACCAGGGACTGGTTTCATAGAAGACAATTTTTCCATGGACCAGGGTGGGTTGGGAATAGGGGATGGTGTGGGGATGATTCAAGCGCATGACATTTATTGTGCAGTCAAACCTCTCTGCTAATGATAATCTGTGTTTGCAACCACTCCCCAGAGCTAGCATCACCGCCTCGGCTCCATCTCAGATTATGAGGCATTAGATTCCCATGAGGAACGCGCAACCTAGATCCCTCGCACGCGCAGTTTACGGTAGGGTTTGTGCTCCTATGAGAATCTAATGCTGCCGCTGATCTGACAGGAGGCGGAGCTCACATGGTGATGCCAGCAATGGGGAGTGGCTGTAAATACAGACGACGAAGCTTCACTGGCTTGCCTGCCACTCAACCCCTGCTGTGCAGCCCAGTTCCTAACAGGCCATGAACTGCTGCCAGTCTGCGGCCCAGAAGCTGGGGACCACGATCCTGGAGTGCCTCCAGCCCTGGACTCCGGGTCAGTCTTTCGCCAACTTAGATGTGTCTTACACAGCTCCAGACAGCTCGCCACCCTGCTGGCCACAGCTGATGAACTTTCTCGAGGGGTCCCTGCACACTGGCTTCTCCCCTGCACTGACAGACGCCTACCTCATCCACAGGCACAGGGCTTCAGGTCCCCAGGTCTGAGAAGGGCCACTGCCTCCTCTGTGATTCCCCTATCCCTGTGATGAAGAGGGCCTCTTTGTTAGGAGCCCTCTGGGTGACACCTCCCAACAAGGAGCACGTGTCCCTGGCCATGCCGCCACAGGGACCACTGGTGCCCAAAGTCCTAAGATGGAGTCCTGGCTCTACCACCGCTTTGCTGTTAGCTACACCATTGGACGTGCATGAAAGGACCTGTACCGTGAGGTCCAACAATACTGCAAGGCACACGCTGAGTGTGAAGGTGGGGTGAGGACTGTGCACATCCAGGGCTATCCCCCAAGAAAGTTCAATGGAAAATGCCCACATAACGATACATCTCTGCAACCTAGAACCTTGGGGGTTTAATCAAAGAAAAGTTTCCACGGCAAGGACTGATAACCGACACCAACATTCATTTCCTCCCCTTCTTTCTCAGGAAGCCCCAAATTTCCATGGAGCAGCAATGTACCCTGCCTCCCTTGCAGCTAGCTGTGGCTATGTGACCAAGGGTTGGGCTGTGAGATATAACACAAAACACTGAAAAGCACTTGAAAGTTTACTTATAAGGGAGAGAAAGAATCCTTCTTTTTTCCTCCCTCCCTGCTGACTGGAATGCAGAAATGACAGCTGGAGCTCAAGCAACCATCTTGGACCATAAGTTACACCTGAAGACAGCAAAGCAGTAAGACAACATGAGCTCTTGGTCCTGAAAACTGTAGAGCCCCCTAATCAGCTGCAGGCCACCTAATTCAGGACTTTTCAGGCAAGTGAGAAATAAACTGCAATCTTTTTTAAGCCACTGTTATTGCTGTGGGTTTTTTAAATTATACACAATTAAAGCTTATATGGTTGCCTTTTTAAACATGTTCACTTTACTGATTTGAATAGTTGCTGGGGTAGAGATGTGGATACTTGAGTCAACTCCAGAGATCCTTCTCTAGTTCTGAAGATCTAGGCTTCTGCGCAGAGCTGATTTCAGGTGGTGAATGGAACATTGTGCTTATTTCACATGAATACGACTTAAAATTCTGGGGGACCAAGCTCGACTCCCACTGCCGCCTGATCCTCAAATCACTGGTGTCGCATCCCAAGTTAATTTTATCATAAAGATAAAGCAACAGTTGTATGATTTAAGATGCAACGTAACTAGGGCATACTCAGATGCAAAGTCTCTTGTAATTTAATTTTAGAGCTAAGATTTCTCACTTAGCAGAAGAGAAAGAAGTTAGCAGCTGATTCCAGCAAAACACATCTTCAACAGGATGGAGCACAGACGTAGCAAAGACAGCTTGTGCTGTCACCCACTGCCTGCCTCTGGCTGGCCACCGCCCACCCCTAGCGTTCCACAGGCACACGCTGAGCCACGCCGCCTTTTCCAGTCATCCTGTCGGCCTCTTCTCCAGAAATTCTCCACATTCAAAAGGAAAACTGCCATAGAGGAGAGATACCTGGAGGACCTGGAAGCTCAGTGTGACCCTGAGACGCCCCGTGATAGTCCAAGGGCCATGTGTGCACACAGCTGTGATGGTGCTCGTGTGCCAGGGACCCCCAGCAGCGAGTGATCAGCACTGACAACTGCAGCCCCGATGCCCGAGTGCCCCCTCGGGCTGCAGAGCCCACCTGCCCCTTTGCCAAGCCGCAACCTGAGCCAAATGCCTGTGCTCCATGAGCAGGGGCCGCATGTGTGTGTGTCTGCCTTCTCAAGGGCGCTGAGGCCAGGTGCGGTGGCTCACGCCTATAATCCTAGCACTCTGGGAGGCCGAGGCGGGAGGAATATTTGAGCAAAGGATTCGAGACCAGTCTGAGCAAGAGTGAGACTCCATCTCTACTAAAAATAGAAAGAAACTGGCTGGACAACTAAAAATATATAGAAAAAATTAGCTGGGCATGGTGGCGCGTGCCTGTAGTCCCAGCTACTCAGGAAGCTGAGGCAGGAGGATCACTTGAGCCCAGGAGTTTGAGGTTGTTGTGAGCTAGGTTGACGCCACGGCACTATGGCCCAGGCAAGAGAGTGAGACTCTGTCTCAAAAAAAAAAAAAAAAAAAACGGGGATGGGCGGGTGCTGAGAGGGCCTGAACAAACATTTGAGCATAACCAGGATGCCCAGAGCTTGCTCTAGCTTTATAAAACCACAACATACATGTAATCTGCCAGCCACCCCTGTACTTTATACCAAGGAGCATGTACTCACACAGCCCTGAGACTAGAAAGATGCTGCCAACCAGGAGTGATGATTTCAGCACACACCGGCCGCGCACCTGCTCCATGCAAGGCAGCAAGGCATGCCGCTGGGCCAGGCGCTCTCTGCACGGGCCCGTGGCGTGCACAAAGTTGGAGCTCACCTCTTGTATGCTGAGTGGTCGTTCTTCACACTGCACTTCATGTTTTTCAGCTCATCTAGCACAGCAAACATGTTGATGAATTTGCCCAGCGTGATCAGATAGGCTTCCGACACGAAGTCCTTCCTCCTCTCAGCGTGACACAGGCGTCTCACCTCCCCACAGAAACGTTCAATGGCATTTCTCTGGGCAGAGGAATGGGGAAGGCAGAAAAACCACCGGTCAGCAAGGGGTCAACTCCATGTCCTGCCTTCAGGCACAGTATCTGGATTCACTGGTACTTGCTGGTAAAATATCCACCCAATGAGGCTCTAGGGCCAAGTCTTTAAACTCACGTAAAGGGTCTGCTTTCTGTAAAGCAATTCCCACATGTCTTTGCTCTATGGCAATCATTACTTATTTCACACTTTACCAACTATGTCCCTAAAGTAAAAAACTTTTGCTGATTATTCCAGCAAAGTTACTGAGCAAAATGCTCCAATAAAACATTAGGACAGTTTAGATGTTATAACTTTCAGAGGTGAAAAAAGGTGGTTAGAATTTTCCTCTTGGTAACTTCCAAAATAAAACAAAAATTTTTCTCCTCGTGAGTCCTATCTTCTCCCTTTGCTAAAGGAAACTATAATGAAAAAATCTTCAGACTTTTCCAAAGTACTTCTTTAAAAACGCAGAAAGTCCCTTCTAGATGGCCACTTTTTGCCTAACCAAAGGGCCAGGGGGCCAAGGCCAGGGCAGGGACCACCAGGAATGGGCGATCAGGACCAGGCTGAGACAAAGAAAATACCTGAAAAATCAGAGGAATCAAAAGTACAAATTGGCAGAAAGTAAAAAACATTGTACTTGGAACTGACACAAAGCAGGCTTTGTGAAGGAAATGGGAATTCACTCTCAAATAGAGAAGAGAAGTGAAATACAAAAGAAGTATTTATTCTGAAAGGGAGCAAAGCTTTAGACATCAAAGGCCGTAGGTCCCTTTGTCCCAGAAACTGTTGTGGCTGCTGTAATTTACATGCACTTTGTTCAGTGATTTCCTGGTGATGGGTAGGTGGGAGCATGTCAGCCTCCCACTTCTCGGCACTAAACCCCTCTGAGCATTTTGCCATTTTACCTGGAAATACATAAAATTCATCAGTTTTGTGACCTCAGGCTCGAGGACTTCCACAGTTTTCTCATAAATTTCCACTCTATTAGGCTGCTCATTACATTTCACCTAGGAATGAAGCAACAAGTATGACAGAAAGAGGCTTCAACCCAGCTGGAAGCAGCTGCTGGGCTGCTAGAGCTGGGCATCCCAGGCAGCTGGCGTGGGAAGCACTGGGAGAGAACAGGGGCGGGGCTTTGTGGGGTGGGGTGGGGCCTGGAAGGCATGGGGGTGGGGCTGGTGGGATGGGGCAGGGCCTGGCAGGCTGGATCCAGGCAAGCGGGTGGGCTACCTGCGGGATGGCCCGGGAGCAGCTCCTCCAAGTGTACAACATGACAGCATACTCTTGGCCTTCCTCCAGCATCTCGTTCTGCACCAAAACACAGGGCAAGTCAAAGGCAGGTAGGGGAACAAGCATGAAAAAAGGGATGTCAAATTGCTAGGGTCTAGACAAAATTCCATAAACTATCCTGACTCTTCCATGGACAGACAAGCACTGAGGTCTGCGTGCCAACAGACAGCTGCTAAGAAGCTAGCGACAAGGGGTGCAGCGGTGGGGCCACAACAACCACCCAAAACACTCCACGGCTTCTGCAGGCTGGAGGGGGTATCAGACGTGCAGGCATCTGAGTGGCTGCCACACACGCTGCACCTCGGCTCGACCCAGCCCTAAAGAACCTGCTAGCAATGAGACCTGAAGCTGGGGACACAGGGGCAGGGCTCAGGACAGATGCCCCAGTGCAGCGCGAGCAGGTCCTCAGCGGTCTCTTCACAGGGTTAAACCAGGTCCTCCTTGTTCCCAGAGAAGACTCAGAGGTGGGCGGCCAGCCTTGGGCGTCTTGGGAGGAAAAGCTAGAAGCATTCCCACAGAACTTAAAATCTAGGGAAAGTATCCACGGGAACAGGACTGTCACCATTTTTTATAAAACTGCTTTTGTGTTCTATTCTTTCTTTTGCATTGTTTCCTTTGGTAAAAATAGTAAAAATGACATAAATGCTCTTTAAAATGTCAACTACAATCTGACAATGCTTTTAAGGTGCTTTAAAATGCTCGCAACCTTTGGTTCTTTAACTTCTTCAAATCTAACCAATATTTAGAAAGAGGTTCATCACAGCATTTTTTTTATTAGACAAAAGAGAAAACTAAGTAAATGTGCAAAAATAAATTGTGGACATTTACAAAATGGATTATGCAGCCATTAAAGATTACTTTCCAGATTTTCAGAAAGCATGTTATTGTTTTTATAACAACAAAAACAAAGACTTTCTTAAAAATATAAGGCATTTCATTCATTTTCTTCTCTTTTTCCTCACTGCACAGCCTATCAGGATAAAACCAAAAAAGTGTGCACTTGCCATTCAAATGTGCCAGTCCCCCAGAGAGAAACAAAGACATGCAGACAGCATTACCATACTAGAATGGACGGTTGCTTGTTCGATGTATCTCGCGATGCCAGTGACAAATGCATTTCTGTCTTCAAAGTTAGTGTTGAAATTTGGCTGAAAGGAAGAGAAAAAACATCATGGAGACGTCAGAGCCCCGGCTGTGCCCCTCATGGCCACTGGGACACCCACCTGGTAGAGCAGCGAGGACGGCGGAGGCTCGATGCAGGGCTGCTGGTCGGGCAAGGGTAGCTCCTCCAGGAGGTCCACGTTGGACAGTGCATCCTCCAGTGTCACCTGGGCCGCCATCCTGGGCTAGAACAAAACACAAAGCCACCTGTTCTCTGAGGACGTGGGTGAGGGGCACCCGACGAGCCTTCCAAGGTAGCTTCGGGGCCTGGGTACTGGGGATGGCTGATGTGGGCACAGCCAAGCCTCTGGAATCTGGTATGTCTTCCAGGACACATGGCCCAGAGTTCCTCTGCAGCCTCTCCTTCCTCCACACTATCTGGGGACAGGCTCTCCTGGCCTCCAGGTGCATCACATTGCAGGGGACCTGGGCCACACACATGCTGTCTCTTCCTGCCACCTTCTCTACCTTGCTGGCCACAAGCCTAGCTGCTGGTGCTGAGGGCTCTCTGGGAGGGTTTGACAGCCCTGTCACAGTGTCTCTCCAACACCACATCTGCCCAGCACAGCCTCGGAGGGGCGCAGCAATGCCTCCCTGAATGCAGCTGCCTCCCAGGCGGTTCCTCCAAACACACTAGGGACAGAGATGGAAAAGACAGAACCCTCCCCCAGTCCCACCCCTGTATCAGCTGTCCAGCTGCACAGACAGGTGGAGACTACAAGGACTATGGGAAGCCTGCAGGGACCACCATCAGAGAGGCATGATGCACCAGGAGGTGGCTGTTAGCAAGGGACAGAAAGCACGATGCCGCAGCTGGTGGAAAGGCAGAAATGAAGGCAGGCAACGTAAGAACCTGACTTCTGTGCCAGCTCCAGGGGTGGTGTTGGCACACTCCAGGCCTGCCTCTTGCTCAATCTGCTGTGACCCTAGATCGGGGCTCTGACCCCATGTGGGGCGTAGGGGCAGCTGAGTGGCATTCTAAGAAGGAAGGAGCAGCAGGTGGGCTGGATGAGACACAGAACAGAAGCAGCCTCAGATCACTCCTCCCAGCACTGGGCGCCAGTGTGCAATGGGACAGCTTATGTGCTGGCTGCAGAACAAGAAAGGGAAGCGTCCAAGGACCCGAGAAGTCCCAGGGGCAGTGTGGAGAGGAGGAAGCTCAGAAGAACAAGCCCAAAAAATCTCTCCTGAGCTTTGAGCCCAAGCTCAAGCTGCACAGGCATAGACTGATCCTCTTCATAGCCCAAACCCAAACCCCGAGACCACAGCCAGCTCCCAGACGGCCATGAGCGGCACACAGTGGGGCAGATCCAAAAGGCACTGCCCAAGCTGTAAAAACGGAATTGACACCGAGCCGCAACCCACAGAAGACAAGTCAGAACCAGCCCAAATCTACCCAGGTTGTTTGCCTGCTAAAATAAAAATATCAGTATCATCAAAGGACTTAAACGAGACCCAGAGTCTCGCATCATAATTTCCAAAATGTCCAGTTACAGTCCAAATTACTCAGCACACAAAGAACTAGGAAGATCTCAACCGCTATGGGGGAAAAAAAAAAATCTAAGGACGCCAATGCCACAATGACACAGCTGTTGCAACTATCTACCTGACTTTATAAAGCAACTACTGTACAATTACAGCACTCCCAAATTGAACAATAAAAGCTGAAAGTCAGCAAAACACAAACAAACAAAACAAAATGTAAAGAACCACCAAATGGAAATTTTAAAACTAAAAGATACAGCACTGAAATGTTAAAACTCCCTACAGGAGCTCAAGAGAAAAGATTCAGTGAACCTGAAGACAGAACAATGTAAGTGACCTAATCTGAGTGCCAGAGAGAAAAAAGACTGAAAAAAAATAAAAAGCTTTGGGGACCTTCAGGACAAGAGAAAAGGTCTAACATTCGCACCATTAGAGGGCAAGGAGGAAAGGAGAAAGGGAGCCGTTGTGAAAAATAGCTGAAAAAATGACTAAAAACTTCCCAAATTTGGAGAAAGACTTTTGTCTACAGACTCGAGAAACTCTATGGATCCCAAACAAGATAAACCCAAAGAAATCCACACCCAGACACACTACAGTCAAACTGCTGAACACTAAAGATAAAGGAAAAACGTCTCCAAAACAACCAGAGAAAAGTGAAGCGTGACACAGAGCGAACGACAGCTGGAACGCCCTGGTGGGCCGGCACTTTCTGAGTCTGAAAGTGAAGCGTCAGACTCAGAACCCTACAACCCTACATGGAGGCACGAATAGGGCCTCCAGGAGCGGAGGTGAAATGAGGACATTCTCCGACGAAGGAGACAGGCTAAAGGAAATTCTTCAGACCGAAGGGAAGATGCAGAAGCTCCGGACATGAACCATGAAGCGAAACCAAGAGAGGGGTAGACACCGTGTGAACAGAACAGAATCTTTCCCCTGCAACGCTTTAAGAATTGTCTGGTGGTTTAAAGCAAAAATTATAATGCCTGATGGGGTTTTCAGTGAATATAAATGTAAATTATATAAGTATATGATATTTATAATTATAAATAATATTTATGAGCCATAAAAAGAAATGAATTAATGTCTTCTGCAGTAATTTGGATGGAACTGGAGATCATTATCCTAAGTGAAGTAGCTCAAGAATGGGAAAACAAACACATGAATTCTCTAATAAATTGGAACTAACTGATGGGCACACAAGTGCACAGAGGGAAGTAAAAATCACTGGAACTCAAGAAGGGGGGCAAGGAGCAAAAACCTATCTAACGAGCCTTGTTGTTTTTTTTTTTTAGACAGAGTCTTGCTCTATCTCCCAGGCTAGAGTGCCTTGGTGTCAGCCCAGCTCACAACAACCTTACACTCCTGGGCTCAAGCGATCCTCCTGCCTCAGCCTCCCAAGTAGCTGGGACTACAGGTACTTGCCACCACACCCAGCTAATTTTTTGTTTCTAATTTTAGTCGCCCAGCTATTTTTTTCTATTTTTAGTAGAGACAGAGTCTCACTCTTGCTCAGGCTGGTTTTGAACTCCTGGCCTCAAATGATCGTCCCGCCTCGGCCTCCCAGAGTGCTGGGATTACAGGCGTGAGCCACCACGCCTGGCCCCTAGCAAGTATTAATAAACAATATTCACGTGAGGGGCACACTAACAGCCCTGACCTAAGCATTATAAAAGTTACCCATGTAACAAAAACATTTGTACCCCCCTAATATGTTGAAGTTTTAAAAAAGAAAACATAATATAGATATATATTAGGTAGGTACAAAAGTAATTGCGGTTTTAGCATTGTTGAAACTTGCCATTTGATATTGGAATACATTCTTAAATGTGGTTATGTTATACATCATTTTAATGCATATTTCTCACTTTATTTTTTTTGCTAATGACTTTACTTGCTGTTTATTTTATATTTATTTTAGACTATGGAAATGATGTTAGACAAAAAGCAAATTCAAGCGATTTTTTTATTCCAGTTCAAAATGGGTCATAAAGCAGCGGAGACAACTCTCAACATTAACAATGCATTTGGTCCAGGAACTGCCAACGAATGTACAGTGCAATGGTGGTTCAAGAAGTTTTGCAAAAGACACCAGAGCCTTGAAGAGGAGGAGCACAGTGGCCGGCCATCGGAAGTTGACAACGACCAGTTGAGAGCAATTATCAAAGCTGATTCTCTTACAACTATACGAGAAGAGGCTGAAGAACTTAATGTCGATCATTCTACGGTAATTGGGCATTTGAAGCAAATTGGAAGGTGAAAAAGCTCTACAAGTGGGTTCCTCATGCACTGACTGAAAATCAAAAAAATCGTCATTTTGAAGTGTCATCTTCTCTTATTGTACGCAACAATGAACCATTTCCGGATCAGACTGTGATGTGCAATGCAAAGGGGATTTATATGGCAACCGGCGACAACCAGCTCGGTGGCTGGACCAAGAAGCAGCTCCAAAGCACTTCCCAAAGCAAAACTGGCACCAAAAACAGGTCACGGTCACTGTTTCGTGGTCTGCTGCCAGTCTGATCCACTACAGCTTTCTGAACCCCAGCAAAACCATTCCACCTGAGAAGTATGCTCAGCAAATCCATGAGATGCACCAAAAAGTGCAACACCTGCAGCCGGCATTGGTCAACAGAAAGGGCCCAATTCTTCTCCACAACAAAGCCGGACTGCATGTCACACAACCACGGCTTCAGAAGTTGAAGGAACTGGGCTACGAAGTTTTGTCTCATTGGCCATATTCACCTGACCTTTTGCCAACCGACTACCACTTCTTTGAGCATCTTGACAACTTTTTGCAGGGAAAACACTTCTACAACCAGCAGGATGCAGAAAATACTTTCCAAGAGTTCATCGAATCCCAAAGCACAGATTTTTACACTATAGGAATAAACAAACTTACTTCTCATTGGCAAAAATGTGCTGATTGTAATGGTTCCTATTTTGATTAATAAAGATGTGTTTGAACCTAGTTATAATGATTTAAAATTCATGGTCCAAAACCACAATTACTTTTGCACCAACCTAATATATACAAGTGTATAAATTATGTAAATATAAAACAACTATAACATGAAAGGGGAAGGCAAACCTGCTTGGGGGTAAGATTTCTACTTTCCACTAGAAGTAGTGAAAAGCAGACTGATTCTAAGACTGCGAAAAGTTAATAAGCACATCCTATTTTATTATTAGTTATTGTTAATTTCTTACTGTGTCTAATTTATATATTAAACTTTATCGAACGTATGTATGTATGTATAGGGAAAAAAATGTAGTATACGTATTCAGTACAGTGGGAGGTTTCAGGCATCCACTGGAGGTCCTGGAAGGTAAGCCCACAGAGGGGGGCTGCTGTAGGCAAATCCACAGTGGCAGTCGGAGATAGCAATAATTCTCTCAGTAACTGACAGGAAATCGGCAAGAATGCAGAGGCACTCAACAGGCAGCAGCCAACCAGATGGACCCCACTGACATTTACAGCACCCACCTCCCACCAACAGCAGAAGGTTGTTCTGCATGTTTCTAACTATGAATTTAAAATGTAGAAGAAACTCTTCAAAACAATGAAGATAGCTTTTCTTCTTCCATCATTAACTTCCCTCTATCATCACAACTTCCTGTTCTACACATATAAGAGAAGCGCAAAGCGCAGAACAGCAGGAGCACGAAGCAGCCGTGGGCCACTGCCCTGCCACTGCCCTGCACGGCCAGCGTGGGCAGCCCTGGCCTAGGTGTCCCTGCAGGCAGCTGCTGTCACTGCCTGCCAGGGGGGTCAGGCTACCCCAAGACAGGGCTCTGCCCCACAGGGGCTGCCTGGTGTCCTGTGGCTCCAGCCCAAAGTCCCACTGTCTCCCCTTTCCGTGGCTTGAGCCTGGCCCTGCATTGGTCAAGCACCCTGGGGAGCTGTGCAGCCCACATGACCAACAGCCCCGCCTGCCACACAGCACCCTGGAGACCCTCCTTCTCTCCCACCCCAGCCCAGGAGTGGCCAAGGTGGTGTGGGGTCGGGGGTGGAAGAGCACCACAGAAAGGCGCAGAACTGCTGTGATTCATGTGGATGACACACTGGGTCACGCCCAAGGAAAAATGCCAAATGCTCAGCTTATCCCCAATCAGTCTTTACAGACTTCTTTGTTTAAAAATAGCCATATTTGGCCGGGCGCGGTGGCTCACGCCTGTAATCCTAGCTCTCTGGGAGGCCGAGGTGGGCGGATCGTTCTGAGCTCGGGAGTTCGAGACCAGCCTGAGCAAGAGCGAGACCTCATCTCTACCAAAAATAGAAAGAAATT
>CAUYSK010004353.1:0-22278 GCA_963575035.1 Avahi laniger | reverse complement strand
TGCTTGAGGCCAGGAGTCCAAGAACAGCCTGAGCAACACAGCAAGATCCCATCTCTACAAAAAATAGAAAAATTAGATTTGCATGATGGCTAGTGCCTGTAGTCCCAGCTACTTGAGAGGCTAAGGCACAGGGATTGCTTGAGCTCAGGAGTTTGAGGTTACAGTGAGCTATGATGATACCATTGCATTCTACCCCGGGGAATAGAGTGAGACCCTATCTCAAAAATAAAAACAACACAGGATTTGAAGTAAAAGAACTCTGGGTTAACTAGCTATATACTTTCCTCAGTGTCTGTTTCTTCATATATAAAATGAATTAATATTAGTACCTACCTCTTTGGGTTTCTCTGAGGATTAAATGAGTTAATGTATGTAAGAGGGCTGGCTTAGTGCCTGGCATGCAATTAGTACTGAACAAAATGACAACTCTTAGCATCATAACCAATCATACTTCATTCTAGCTGAGATTAGGCCTTACTCTTTGGGAAGCCAGCAGACATGCTAGAAAAACCCTGAAGGGTAGCACTCAGCTGGAAAAATTGAAATGCATTCTCCATTTAACCTTTACTTGTAATCTCTGATTTTCATCGTAGATCAAAAATGCAGCATATTTGTATGTGTCTGAGGATTGGACTCTTACAGTTTTCATGCCTAAAATATTTTTGTTAGAAGTATAGTTTCTAAAAGCTACCTATATTACTTCTTTGTTCTTATTTCTAAAACAGCCTCCTAATCTCACCCATATTAATGAGAAGAATGCTTTTATTTGAGATACTTTTGACAGATATCATAAATAAATAATGCCAAACCAGAAAAGAACATTTCTGGGTCACCCGAATGACCTCTCAGGACTCAGAGTAGTACAGTCATGCACTGCATAGTGACATTTCTGTCAACATGGACTGCATATATGATGATGGTCCCATAGAATTATAATACCATATTTTACTATACCTTTTCTATATTTAGATATACAAATACTTAACATTGTGTTATAATTGCATTCAGTACAGTATTGAGTATAGTAACATGCTGTACAGGTTTGTAGCCTATAATATATACTATAACACACCATTAAGCCTATGTGTGTAGTAGGCTAAACCATTTGATGTTCACATTATAATGAAATCGTCTAATGCGGTATTTCTCAGAGTGTATATTTGTTGGTAAGCGACACAGACTGTATATAGATCATAGTCTGAAAATCATCGTTACATACAAGTTGCCATAAGGAATGGTTTTCGTCATGTTATTTTGCCTATGTAGTTCTCATCCTTTGTAAACAAAACTATCAGATAATATTAAGTCAGGTAAAAAAATGAGATCTTCTAGCTCTAACTCTTAAGTGATATCTAAGCAACTTTCTTCTTTTTCTTTAAGAAAAAAAATTTTTTTTAATCCACAAGGCATGAAAATATTTTAAAATTTGAGGAAAAAATAAATTTTTGAATATTTTGAGGTACTTTTATACTTGATCTTAGCCAAAAGGCTGAGAAGTGATTTTTTAAAGGTATTTCTAATAATCATAAACTTAGATATAAACATAAAATTCTTTTGTGTTTGTTTTTACAGGTGTCCCTTGGAATTTCACATTTAATGTAAAGTTTTATCCACCTGACCCAGCACAGTTAACAGAAGACATAACAAGGTAAGCAATTAAGTAATAGTTAAATATGTAATAGTAATTCTCATCATCATAAGCTCTGGAAATTTCCCTATTCAGAATCAAAGAAAAATGACGAGCTATCGAATGCTTAGCCTAAGAGAGAAGATTTCTAGTCACTTCAAGCAAGCTTGCAAATAAGTTAGCCTAAAAGCCTCAAGTGTCTGACCTGCCTGGAGGAAACTGGTAGGAAACTAGTCTTGCTTATCATGGGTATTATGCCAAGCTGGACAGGACTCCTGTAAACCACACCACCCTCCAAAGGGCAAGCCACAAATATATGTGGTAAAATGGCTCTACTGATGGTTTTGTTTTTTGCTTTTATACTCTTTTCCCACCATGTTCCTTCTTATAGGGATCAAGAGAGATAAAAGTCTCAGTGTTATTATTTCTTCCTATTTCCCTTTTAAACTGTATGATTAGGCACATGATCCCCATGAACTGAATATTCCTTTGAACCCACTTAATTTATGAAATAAATCTTATACTCTTTAAAAACAACCTGATTTCTTTTAAGAAAATTGACTTTTATTGGATTCTGTAAAAATATTAGTAAAAAATGGAAAAGAAATATAAACAGTACTACTGTACATATTTATATCCATAGCCTCTCGCATGGAACCTTATAAATAGTAAGTGCTTGGCAAATGTTTGTTACATTGAACTGTTGATTGTCAAACACTGCTTTCTAATTTTGATTTTGCTGCCAGCTGTCTGATTTCAGTCAAATTTATAATGTGTAGGCCTCAGTTTCTTCTGTATCTCTCAAATAAGGGTATAGACTAAACTCTTAAAATCTGATTATTAAGTTCTGTGAAAAGTCTGTACTATTTTTTTCTTATTGTTGTCTAGTCATCCTTAGTATTAATGCATTCTTGAGGCTGAGATGCCATATATCTGCCTTAGAAAATTGTTTTGGTTATTTTGGTTATTTTCACGGGTAATATTTGTCGTTTAGAGTTACTACTTACTCATCTTTCTTCATCTGGGCTTATTATGTATAAGACGAAACACATCCCTAAAAATCTTTGCTAATTATCTACATTTTAGAGGAGTTTAAAATTCTCGTGACTTGTTTGGCATTGCTCTGATTTTTTTGGAGAAAGCATATATGTAGTGACTAATTATAGACAGAAAAACTATTGCTGATGTATATATTATTCAACATCTTGTTATGGTAAAAGCAAGGGTATCATTCTAATTAATATAGGAATTGCCAATGTAATCACACTTTTCCTGTTTGGTAAAATAGTCTGAATTGGTCAACTCAGACAATTAGACCAAGTGGTAAGGAGGTCAGAGCCATACGTGTGAGCGTTATACTGAGAGAAGTGTCTATACATGTTAAGGCACTCAATTAGAGTGTGTTGGATTGAACTGTTTTAACTACAATCTGAATTCCCAACAGTTTAGCACACAGGTGGAATTAGTTTTACAAGGTTATTGATAATATGTGAAAGGCTGTATATAACTTAGCTCACCTGGGAGGGAAAACACACCAGAATGTTCATATCATAGTGAAAATGTGTAAATAATATCATCTTTTTTTTTTTTTTTTTGTGACAGAGTCTCACTCTGTTGCCCGGGCTAGAGTACCGTGGCAACAGCCTGTCTCATAGCAACCTCAATCTCCTGGGCTCAAGTGATCCTTCTGCCTCAGCCTCCTGAGTAGCTGGGACTACAGGCATGCACCACCATGCCTGCCTAATTTTTTCTGTATATATTTTTTTAGTTGTCCTGATAATTTCTTTCTATTTTTAGTAGAGACGGGGTCTCGCTCTTGCTCAGGTTGGTCTCGAACTCCTGACCTTGAGCGATCCACCCACCTCGGCCTCCCAGAGTGCTAGGATTACAGGCTTGAGCCACCGTGCCCGGCCAATAATATCATCTTTGTATATGAAGGACAATATCTACACATTTGGCAAAGTATTGTGATAAAAAAGAAAAAGCCTGGTTTTGGAGCCCAGCAGCCTTTTTTGCTCTCTGACATTGAGCAAGCTAAGCCTCTAAGGATGCCTCCTCATCTATAATTTGGCAATGATACCCACCTCACAAGTCTTTTTGTAAAGATTAGATGAGACACTTTATGTATCTATGGTACTTAGTATACTTAACAAAATACTAGTTTCATTACTTCCTTCAGACTTTCCCAACTTTTTCTAAACATGTGTACAACATAATTAAGTATTTTTTTTAAACGTTCTATATGGAGAATTTTCACACAGAAAATTATAGTACAACGAACTATACCCACTACCTAGGTTAAACAATTATTGATACGATCTCATATTTACTTAACCTCTCTATTTTCTTCTCCCTCTTTATTTTTTTCTCTTTCTCCCTTTCTTACTGCCACTTCCCCCCCCCATCTCCCCTTTTTCTCAATATATTTTGTTGTTGTTGCTGCTGACATAATAACGTCTTTTCTCTTTTGGCTGTAGATATTATTTATGTCTTCAGCTTCGGCAGGACATAGTTGCAGGACGTCTGCCTTGTTCCTTTGCAACCTTAGCATTGTTAGGTTCTTACACCATCCAGTCTGAGTTGGGAGACTACGACCCAGAACTCCATGGCGTGGATTATGTTAGTGATTTTAAACTGGCCCCGAATCAGACCAAGGAACTTGAAGAGAAGGTCATGGAACTGCACAAGTCATACAGGTGAATATATCTCCAGGGTTTGTTCTGTGTTTTGGCATTAAGTTTAAACCCTTGATGTGGTATTGATTCAGTGTTTGCCTAAGAGGGCACAGAGTGCCATAGAAAGAGTCAGTGTGGGCTCAGTTACTTCCACTGTTTGACTTTGAGCAAGTCATTTAATTCTTCTTAACCTCAATTTTCTCATCAGAGTAATAGGCATTTTGTTGTAGGATGAAAACTAAGCAAGGTAATGAATGTAAAGCACTTAGCACAGTGCCTGAAACAGCTCAATAAATGATAGCTATTATTATTATTATTATTATTATTGCCTTACCTTTTTTCCCCCCAGATTTAAAAGTTCTTATACTGTATTAGGTGCCTTGAGATCCTTAGAGCAAGGGTTTTTAACTTGAGATCTATGTACATGGATGGATTTCAGAGGGCCCATGAAACCCCTGAAAGTATTTTTAAAAGTCTTTATTGGCCGGGCACGATGGCTCACACCTGTAATCCTAGCACTCTGGGAGGCCGAGGTGGGCGGATTGTTTGAGCTCAGGAGTTCGAGACCCCATGAGCAAGAGCGAGACCCCATCTCTACCAAAAATAGAAAGAAATTAATTGGACAGCTAAAAATATATAGAAAAAATTAGCCGGACATGGTGGCGCATGCCTGTAGTCCCAGCTACTCGGGAGGTTGAGGCAGTAGGATCGCTTGAGTCCAGGAGTCTGAGGTTGCTGTGAGCTAGGCTGACGCCACGGCACTCACTCTAGCCAGGGCAACAAAGTGAGACTCTGTCTCAAAAAAAAAAAAAGTCTGTATTGAATTCACTAACTATATTGCTTTTTTTCATGAAAACGATTGATGATGTTGGGAGGTTTCACAACACAATGATCAAGAACAAGGGTTTGTAGTCAGTCTGAGCTGGGTCAAAATCTTGACTCTGCTTGGTCCTGGCCTTGTGACCTTAGGTAAGTCATTTATAACCTCTCCGAACTTCAGGTTCCTTATATTTTTGATGGAGATTATTACCTCAGAGGAAATAGGGTGATTGCTAGGTTTAGAAGAGGTAATGTGTGTATTAATAAAACCCTTAATACAATGTCACAATGTCTTTCACATAGCAAAATTCAATAAATATTAGCTAATATTAAAGTGCCAGAAGAATTTGTATTTCCTCCCACCATATATTCATTGTTATTTGAGTGACTTGCTATAGCTAAATTTCACAAGCTGCCTTAGTGTATTAATGTGAAAGTCAAATCTTGGCCTTGAGTTAGTACCCTTAGTTATGTTAGTATGAGTTATGTTACCAAGCTCCAAAGGGTCACACTGCTCAAAGAGAAATCCAAAGAGTGGTCTCAGTAGGCTTGCCATGGTAGTAGCAAGTATTCTGTCTTACTGTTGAGTCTTCTTGTTCTCCTTAGGGCATTTCAGTTAGGATTGCATGGATTGGGGGATGCTTCAAATAAGAGAGATTTAATTCAAGGTACTCCAATTCTGGGTGCTTTATTGCCTCTGTGGGTTCAAGTACCTCAATCATGAGAACCACAATAAGGACTTTAAAGTTTGCAGCCTACATAGTAGTAGTTTTATAAGAGTCACCCAATTCTCATGGGGTCACACTATTTCCAAAGAGAACTACCAGTCTGCTTTTCAAGTTGGAACTTATACATTCCAATGCACTGATGTCTTGGATCACTAAATACACCACTTTCAGCTTGTTGATAATTAACTTAAGGATATTACATTGTCTTTGAATACATTTTTAATACTTTTAATCATATTCTGGTTATGATTCTAAAAGTTTATGTATAAAAATATTAATACATGTACACATATACATACAGAAGCAAATACTGGAAAGAAACAATCAATTAAAATAATTTGATTTGTTATTATAGAAAGTCAAGATTATAGGGAAATTTTTTTTATTTTCTAATAACTTAAAAATAATCTTTATTAGTAGTAGTATAAACTTTGAGCAATCAGTAAAATAGTAAACGAAAATATTTTAACTGCTGCCATAGAGCTGAACAGCAGAAAATGCTGGTATCAGAAATGATTGATACTTTAAATCTCTCTGATGATTCTTCTAATGGTTATTTGATCATAGCAAAATCTCGGGTATGGGAGGACTTCATATAGTCTCTCATCCAATTCTTGACTCTCCTTCACAGAATTGTTACATAATCATAATAATTTTAAGTAGCTAATTGTACATCTATTCTTATGTGCCAGATATGATACTAAGCACTTTATGTACAATATCACACTTAATCTTTATAATCACTCTATAACCATTCTTTGAGTTAGGCCAATATTTCTTAAAATGTTGCTCAAAAATGTTCTCAAAAGGTAGTCTACAGATCCTGGTGGTCTTCAAGATTCTTTCAAGGAGTCCCTGAGGTCAAAGTTATTTTCATAATAATACTAAGATATTATTTGCCTTTTTCATTGTGTTGAAATGGGCGGAGCACAAATTAAGGCAGTTGCACCAAACTACTAAGCAATCATTATATTGTTCACCAACATGCACTTGCAGTTAAAAAATAAAAAAGTCCAGTTCACCTAAGAATTTTCTTAATGAAGCAATATAAGGTATTAATTTTATTAAATCTCGAATACATTTCTGTTTAATATTCTTTGTGATTAAATGGGAAGTACACATAAGGCATTTCTGTACAATAGTTGTCTCAAGGAAAAACACTTGTGTAATTTGAGTTGTGAGCTGAATTAGCCACCTTTTCTGTATAACACCACTTTTTTTCTGGAAAAAATGACTGACAAACTATGATTATTCAGACTTGGTTATTTGGCATTCATTTTTTTTTTTTGAGACAAGAGTCTCGCTCTGTTACCTGGACTAGAGTTCCTAGCTCACAGCAACCTCAAACTCTGGGCTCAAGCCATCCTTCTGCCTCAGCCTCCTGAGTAGCTGGGACTATAGGCGTGGGCAACCACCTCCTGCTAATTTTTTCTATTTTTAGTTGCCCGGCTAATTTCTTTCTATTTTTTTTTTTTTTTTTAGTAGACATGGTGTCTTGCTCTTGCTGAGGCTGGTCTTGAACTCCTGACCTCAAGCAATCCTTCCGCTTCTGTGTGCTAGGCTCCCAGAGTGCTAGGATCACAGACATGAGTCACCACACCTGGCCGAAATTCATTTTCTCAAAAATGAATGAGCTGGTACTTTTAGGAAAACAAATGACAATTATTTGTTGATTGTGACAGGTTTTAAATACTTAAAGACTTTTTCTGCCAAGGACAGTGGTGATTTTAATGAATATGATTTTTCCTAAACATATATTATATATAATGAAATATGTCAATGTTTGGAAGATTTACATAACTCGGTGAACCACTATTTTTTAGATAAGAAATGCAGGATGTTACAAAATCATGCTTGAGTAAAAGATCTCTTCAAAGTGCAAGATAGGCTGGGTGTGGTGGCTCACGCCTATAATCCCAGCACTTTGCGATGCCTAGGCTGGAGGATCGCTTAAGCCCAGGAGTTCAAGACTAGCCTGGGCAACATAATAAAACCCTGTCTCTACAAGAAATTTAAAAAATGAACTAGGCATGGAAGTGCACACCTGCAGTCCTAGCTATTTGAGGCTGAGGTGGGAGGACTGCTTGAGCTCCAGAGTTCAAGGTTGCAGTGAGCTATGATTGTGCTACAGCACTCTAGTCTGAGCAACAGAGTGAGACCCTGTCTCTTAAAAAAAAAGAAAAAAAAAATGCAGGCTAGACCAGTGGATCTTAATGCAACAGTACATAAAGGTCATTGATATGTTTCCACATTTCACATTGCAATTAACCTTTAAGAAACTGCCATTGTTGAGTTTGGTATAATATCAAAGAAGAATATTTTAAGTTCTCAGTCCTTCATTTTCCAACTGCATATTTGTGTGAGAGCATATTTCTTTTTTTTTTTTTTTGAGACAGAGTCTCACTCTTTTTGCCCAGGCTAGAGTGAGTGCCGTGGCGTCCGCCCAGCTCACAGCAACCTCATACTCCTGGGCTCAAGCAATCCTTCTGCCTCAGCCTCCCGAGTAGCTGGGACTACAGGCATGTGCCACCATGCCCGGCTAATTTTTCTATATATTTTTAGTTGTCCGATTAATTTCTTTCTATTTTTAGTAGAGACGGGGTCTCGATCTTGCTCAGGCTGGTCTCGAACTCCTGAGCTCAAACAGTCCGCTTGCCTCGGCCTCCCAGAGTGCTATGATTACAGGCATGAGCCACCGCGCCCGGCCCATATTTCTTCATATACTATCAAGTCAATATATTGTAACAGATTGAATGCAGAAGATAGGAGAATACAGCTATCTTCTAAACCAAATATTGAAGTGATTTGTAAATTTATAAAACAATATTACCTTTTCATTACATTTTTGGGAAAATATTGTTATTTTTCACAAGTAATGTTATTAATGTTAAAGTAATGGATTTATTTTTATTCTTTAGAAATTTAATAAATATTTTAAATTTTTCTTAGTTTTAAAATTTCTAATATATTAAATACTAATAGACATAAGCCACATAAAGAAAAGTTCTTTGGGGTCCTTAATAGTTGTTACAATAATTTTTAAGAGAGTAAAGAAGTCCTGAGGCCAACAAAGTTTGAGAACCACTGAGTTAGACAATAGGGTACCACAGTGAAAAGCATAGGCTCTGGAATCAGCCTGTCTTGCTTTAAATTCAGACTCCATCTTTAGTAAGTATGTAACTCTGGGTAAATTACTTAAGCTCTCCAAGCTTCAGTTTTCTTATCTTTAATGAGAACAATAATATGAATTTTGTAATTGTTAAATCAAAAAATTCATGTAAACTGGCATAATGACTAATGTATAGCAAGAGTTCAGGTATTTGCTAAGATAATAATAATTCTTATCCCCATTTTACAAGTACTGAATGTGAATCTGGATTTGGAAAACCACTCTTAGAATTTAATAGAATTTAAGCTCATATAGGTGAAACAATCTCTAAGGACAAACGGATGTGGTCAGTTGATGTTCTGTTAGGTATATGGATAGAAATTGAGCAATAATGGATCACCATGATTAAAAAATTCAGATGTCTGTCATCTTGGAATTTACTTGCTCCTTTTTGGTTTTTTTTTTTTTTTTTGAGAAAGAGTCTCACTCTCTTGCCTGGGGTGAGTGCCATGAAGTCAGCCTACCTAACAGCAACCTCAAACTCCTGGGCTCAAGCAATCCTACTGTCTCAGCCTCCCAAGTAGCTGGGACTACAGGCATGATTATTGTGCTTGTTTTTTGTTTTTTGTTTTTTTTTTTTTTTGTACTTGCTCCTTTTTGGAAAGAACACAAACACAAATGAAAAATTACATTAGGTACAACAAATGGCATTTTAACTAATCCAAAGAAACTTCTGCTGAGGCATAATATTTTACTATGCATTGGAAAGTATAGTATAAGCAAATAGCACCCAGCTTCTCAAACAAATAGAAGACAGCCTACATAAATGAAACCCGTAGTGGTGGCCCTTTGCCCAGACAGGGATTTTGAAGCTATAATTAACACTTTAAATTTACACTAGCAAATCAAGCTTTAAAATTAATTGCCATCCACTTATGGGTCTTAGGGAGGTATGTAAACTTGTCAGTTTCTCCCCTCCCCCCCACAGTTACTTGAAATCATAATCCTTAATTAGAAGATGCAACAAACATTATTAAAAGGTTGTCACATGGCACTGGACTGAGCCACTGAATGGCTCTATCCTGACCCCACTTACTTGAAATAAATAAATACAGGAAAATTTTGTTGTAAGTTCTCTTTAATGAGCAAGAGTTCACCAGTGCCAGAACTCCTTAGTTAGGTACTTTTGTAAGCTGCAGTACTTATAGGTATTAAATTATTAGGTGATACTGAATAAATTCAAGACAGTACTCTTAGTAGTTTAGAGGCATCTAATCTTTTCTCAGCCTTCACGGGTCTTAGAAATCTTAGGAAAAACCTTGATCTTTAAAATTTTAAGGTGAAAAATAATTTGTTTAATTTGTCATATTAACTTGCAAAATGTATTTACATGCTCAGATGTCTGTGGGTGGTGGGATTATGGAAGATTTTTCTTTTTTTCTATGCTCTTACTGATATTTTCCAAATTTTATATAATGAATGTATATGATTTTTATAATTGGAAAAAGCTTTCTAGGAACATTAGGTTGAGCAGAGCAAGGTAGTTATCCATGCAGAGGGGCAGTCTGGCTTTGGATATTGAGGCCTAAGCAGAGTGAGGAGCATGTCCATGGGTTGGGGGGGGCATCCTGGCATGAAGAGTCAGAGCTCAAATAGATAAGGATGGTAGTCTGGTCTGGGTACCTGGTGGTGGGTTTCAGAGGCCAAGCAGAGTGAGAAGGGCATCTATGTGGGAGTCGGGCCTACGTAGGGTGTGGAGGGCATCCACATGGGGTGGTGCCTGATGCAGAGTGTCAAAGCCTGAGTAGAGTGAAGAAGGTGTCCACAGAAGAGGTGGTCTAACACCAGGAGTCAGAACCCAAATGAGGTAAGGAGGGCATCCATGTGTTGGGAGCAGCTCAGAATGGGGAATTTAGAGTCCAAGCAGGGTAAGTAAGCAGGGCATCCACATGGGGGAAGTGTCAGTGACAGCAATGAAAGATTGGTTACATATAGGGAGATTGACCAAATTAGTCAATGTATTCAGGATAATTAGAGCCAGGTTTCTTACTGTCAATAAAGGGAGCTACAAATTATAGAAAGAGAGAAACTAAAATGAGCCTTGTGGTATTGCACTGAAACTGGAGGTTTCAATTGGGAATGTGTGGTTTCCAATATCTAGATAGATACATATAGAAATAGAAATGTAAATAGGTACATACAACATGCATACTCTAACTCTACATTGTGCCAGAAAGAGGTACTCAAAAAATGATGAAAAATGGTCAGAAGGACACAGACTCCAGCTTGGAGAGACTCCTACTGACCAAATCTGGGCCAATTTAAGCATTAAAACAAATAAGGAAGAGCCAGACATAGTGGCTAGAGCTTGTAACCGCATTAGCAAAAGGCTAATGCCAGAGGATCACTGGAGGCCAGGAGTTGAAGACCAGCCTGAGCAACATAGCGAGACCCCCCACCTCTAAAAAACAAATTAAAAATTAGCCAGATATGGTGGCACATACCTGTAGTTCTCGCTACTGAGAAGGATCACTTGAGCCCAGGAGTTCAAGAATGCAGTGAGCTATTATGTGTCACTGTACTAATTACATGACATTAAATAAAGCAAGAATTCATGAGTCCATACTGATATAAATAAATGAATAAATTGAAAGTTTGATAAGGAATAGGATATTCAAAAAGTTTCAAAAACATTTCCACAAAATGCTTATTAATTACAAAGAATTAAAGAGGAATTTCACAGAGGAGAAGCCTGGAAGACATCAGTGATCAAAAAGAAGATTACCTGTGAAGGGACAAACTGAAGTTATGTACCACCTGATAGGATACAGTGAGAACACAGCGCCACTTCTGTGATGTTTCTGTCAAAGATGCAAACCTGAATCAACTCACGGAGTCCCAAGTTGTAGGGCATTCTACAGAATAACTGGCCCGTAATCTATAAAGGATAAAGATTTTAAAAGTCAAAGAAAGGTTAAGGAGTTGTTCCATACTGAGGAAGACTGAAGATACATGAACTGAATGAAATCTTGATGCTAAACTGGATCCTTCTGCAACAACTGGCTAAACTTGATTGGGGGTCTGACAGTTATATGGCAGTAATGTGTCAGTGTTAATTTCCTGGTTTTGAGTGTTGTATCTGGGTTATGTAGAAGAATGTCCTTGTCTGTACAATAAACTTTTAGTTTGTACTAAAAGTATTCAGGAGTGATGGGTCATCAGATTGGCAGTTTATTCTCAAATGGCTTAGGAAAAAAATATTTGTATTGCATATGACTTTTAGGAAACATAATTGTTTCACAATTTTTTAAATTGTGTAAAAAATTTTTTTAAAGACAGGGACTCTCTATGTTGTCTAGGCTGGAATGCAGTGGCTTTTTATAGGTGCAGTCATAGCGTACTGTGGCCTCAAACTCAAACTCAGACTAGCTGGGTTTAGAGACAGAGTCTGCCAGAGTCTGTCTGCCAGAGTTGCCCATGCTGGACTTAAACTCATCTGCTCAAGCGATGCTCCCACCTCAGCCTCCCGAGTAGCTATTAATAGATCTACAAGCGCATGCCCCTGCACCTGGCTAAAAATTATATAAAAAATTGTAAATGTAAGCATTAGTCAAACTTCAAATATAAATACTGTTTTTAACTAACAAGGAAGTTTTAAAGTTAAAGATCTCTTCTTACCTCCTGCCGGTAATACAATTTTAAAACATGCTAATTTACAGAAGCATTTAACTACATAGTTTGAAATTTAGATTGACCCCACTAATGTCCATTAGGATTGGAGGAGTGAGTGAAGATTTTAACATGCTTGCTTCATATTAGTGTTTTAAAATTTGTCTTCAAATTCAAGTGATCCAAATTATTTCTCTTAATTTTATGATCTCTATAAATGGACTACTGGATTATCAGAAATCTAAGGTTGCAATAATAATAAACTTTTATAGTTTACAAAACAATTCTACAACCAGTATCTCATTTGATCCTAAAAGTCATATTCATTCATTGAACAAAGACAAAAAAATCATTATCTTTCCTACTATCTGGAAATAGGCATTATGATAATTCTTTCCTCATGGAGATTGAGGGAGACACTGCCTGATCACTCTTAAGTATGGGAGCCAGGATCTAGCCCAAGTAATGCGACTGGAGTCTGGACTTGAATCTGCTGTCTCAAACTAAGAGTCCTAACCTGCTCGTGACCATGTGATCCCTCAGGACTTGTTTCTTCAGCAGCAAAATGAAAGAAAGTGTTGTACTCTGTAACATTCACACTGTGTTCCTGCTTCAAAATGCTAAAATTCATCCTCTTGTTAATAGTAACAACAAAAAACATCCCTGCACAGTGGCTCACACCTGTAATCCCTGCACTTTGGAAGGCTAAGGTGGGAGGATCACTTAAGGTCAGGAGTTTAAGACCAACCTGGGGCCGGGCGCGGTGGCTCATGCCTGTAATCCTAGCACTCTGGGAGGCCAAAGCGGGTGAATCCCTCAAGGTCAGGAGTTCGAGACCAACCTGAGCAAGAGCGAGACCCCCGTCTCTACTAAAAATAGAAAGAAATTATCTGGACAACTAAAAATATGTATATAGAAAAAATTAGCTGGGTATGGTGGCACATGCCTGTAGTCCCAACTACTCGGGAGACTGAAGCAGTAGGATTGCTTGAGCCCAGGAGTTTGAGGTTGCTGTGAGCTAGGCCGAAGCCACGACACTCTAGCCCGGGCAACAGAGTGAGACTTTGTCTCAAAAAGAAAAAAAAAATAAGACCAACCTGGACAACATAACAAGACCCCATCTCTACCAAACATAAAAAAAATTAGGTGGGTGTGGTGGGATGTGTCCCAGCTACTCAGGAGGCTGAGGCAGGCAGATTGCTTTAGCCAGGAGTTCTAGGCTCCGGTGAACTATGATCACACCACTGCACTGCAGTCTGGGCAACAGAGTGAGACCTTGTGTCTAGGGGGTAAAAAAAAGTAAAATAACTGAGAGTAACCTTAATTAGAAAAGTATATAATTTCTATGGGAAAAAAATTTTTAACTACAAAGCTTTCCTGAAATATTTTTAATGACTTGAATATACAGACTTGCATATAGGTTAATTTTCCCATTCTTCTTTTTCATGTTCAATTTGAGGTCCATTAATAAATAGAATTCAAGTGTGATGCTTTAGAGTATGTGAAAAGTTTATTCATGGAGGCTTAGTCATTAACAAATCTACAGCCTATCACCTGAGATATTTTTGTTTCTTTTGCTAGTGGTTGTTCCAAGAAATCCTTTGTCCTTTTTAATGAGGCAGATGGGTTTGAAAGAGACTTTTCCTTATTAAATGAAGGGATCCCTGCTGCTTTCTATAGCTTGAGGCAGTCTTATGGGAAACTGACATTTACATGTTTTTCTTTGGGGGTGTGGCTGCATTATTGTTACTATAAAGTTATGCTTGATTGGTCTGAATTATGCATCATTAGGAGTGATATTTTTGTCTTGAAAGCTCTATATAACAGCTTAGCTCATGAGCTCTTTTCAAAAGAGAGGGAACTTATAAAGGGGAAAGAAAGACCATCACAGTGAATGTTTATACAGTGAGACTGATTGTTTTCAAACAAATCTAATTCATTATATGCCTGGTAATGAAGACATCTTAATAATGGAGAAAGCGGCCCTATTATCTGTCTGCTTCTATTAACCAATTTATTTTGTTTAGATCAGTGGGCAGAACACCATCTGTTACTAGAAATTTTCTTTTCATCTAGCCTGCCCCCATTAAGAGTTTTCAGTTAAGTAACGTCTGCTGCCCTCTTGTTTAATTTCCATAATAACTCATTTCAGGGATATGGAGAGAAAAAGACAGCTAGGAAGATATTGTAAATTGCACCATGCCCTCAGAGGATTTAATTTGGTCATCACCTTAGCAAGAAAAATTAGTGGGGAGAGTTTATTATATATGTGTGTTGGAGAAAAGGGCTGAAGAAGGGGCAAAGTGGAAGGGGACAGAACTGATGGTGGATGAGGTAGCTTTAAGGAAATTGTTTTGTAAGATTGTAAAAATATTTTTTTTCTCATTGCTTTTTGGTGACTTTTTGTTTCCCCAAGACATCTTTTTCTAAGGCATATTTCAATTATTTAGATACAGGTAGTGGTAAGAGTCTTGTTCCATAATAACCTACTTTCAGGACCTTACATATATCTTATGTACATATTGGTATATATGTGTTTATTTGTTTAAGTAAAGCACAATGAATATATAAATGTTACTACTGTAAATGATGACACTAAAAGAATTTTTATTTTTATTCTACCAAAGGTCCATGACTCCAGCTCAGGCTGACTTGGAATTTCTTGAGAATGCCAAAAAGTTATCTATGTATGGAGTTGATCTTCATAAAGCAAAGGTAATGATAAATTTGGCCTTTATTAATATGCATATATATGTATTATATGACACAGGCTTGTTATGCATGTATCACATCTGTGTTATATAAGACTTCTTATATAAAAAAAAAAAAGATTTCTTACCAACACCCAGGATATTTTCTGTTTCTTTTTTTTTTTTTCTTTTTTGAGACAGAGTCTCGCTCTGTTGCCCGGAGTAGAGTGCCGTGGCGTCAGCCTAGCTCACAGCAACCTCAGACTCCTGGGCTCGAGCGATCCTCCTGCCTCAGCCTCCTGAGTAGCTGGGACTATAGACATGCGCCACCATGCCCGGCTAATTTTTTCTATATAGATTTTTTAGTTGTCTCAATAATTTCTTTATATTTTTAGTAGAGACGGGGTCTCGCTCTTGCTCGGGCTGGTGTCAAACTCCTGAGCTCAAACAATCCGCCTGCCTCGGCCTCCCAGAGTACTAGGATTACAGGCGTGAGCCACTGCGCCCGGCCCACATCCAGGATATTTTAAAATATTCAAATCATTCTGGGGTATAAATATTCAAAATCAATCTAGGATATTTTGAAACATTCAGAAAAGATAGTTCTTATTAAAATATTAAGTGAATCAATCAAATGTATCAATTGAATTGCTCGTTAGCAGTTCCACCATCAGAATAAAGTTTCATATCCAAGCCACTATAAAGATCAAAAGACATAGCACCTAGAGAAAAAGAAATTATATTTTCCTAAAATGCAGTTACATTTGAAAATATAGAGTGGCAGCAAGGCCTGTCTCACAGCCAACGTCACCTACATCAGAATCACCAAGGGTGTTTATTAAATATGCAGATCCCTGAGTTCCTCTCAAATTTACAGAATTGCTTTGGAGGAGAGGCTCTAGAATCTCCAGATTTAATGAGCATCCCAAATGATTCTAATTCATGCTTAAAACTAAGAACCCTTGGCCTAACTAGGGTAGTGGTTCTCAAATTGTGATCTCTGAACCAGCAGAATTTAGCATCACCTAGGAACTTGTTAGAAATACACATTTCAGGCCCCATCCTAGACTTATTGAATCAGAAGCTCTGGGGGTGGAGCCCAGAAATCCATTTTAACAAGCTCTCCAGGTGTTTCTAATTCCTGCTGTAGGGCATTCAAAAACCACTGGGTTAGGGCATTGGAAACTTGGGCGCTCAACCTAACAGAATGAATACTAAGGCAAATCTCTTGACTTCTCATCTTCAGCTACTAAAATAGCTGGGGAGGTTGAGGAGGTTGTGAGTGAAAGGGCTCAAGGGGATGATCTGAGGTTCATTCAGAAGAACCTAACTAGGATGCATGATGAGGAGACTCGAAACCATTTCCAATGAGAAGCAATCAAAGGAATAGGAGTATTTAACCCAAAAAAGAGAAAGTTTGGGGAAGATGTAATATCTGTCTTCATGTGTTTAAAGGAGTGATGAGTGAAGTAGAGATTTTACTGTGGCTCCAAGATACAAACCTAGAGATAGTAAAATGGAAGGTATAGGCAAATATACTGTTCATGTCAATTTGACAAATTATTTAACAGACTATTCAAAGATGGAATGGTCTACCTCAGTAGGTAGCGAGCTCCCCATTGTTGGAGGTATTCCAGAATAGACAGAGAATCACTTCATAGGAAGTTAGAAAAGGACATTTAAGCATCTGGTATGTGGTTGGACTAAAGTGACCTTTCAGGGTTCTCCCAACCTGAATATCTGATAGTCTCTTCCTTATTTCAATTCTATTAATTCTAATAAAATTCTATTGCATGTTAGTGGTTTTTCTTAAGAGGTTGCTCTGGATTGGACTGGGTACTCTAACTTCTATAAATCTCTGAAGTAGAGGGTAAGAAGATTAGTACAGAAGATTAGATATATTTCTAGAACTGAAATTGTTATGTTTTGCTTCTCAATTTTTGCTGTAGGCTGGTGTCAATTCAGGAATGGATAAAGGAATCAGAAAGCATGTTCTTTTCCCAAATGTTGTAAAGCAAATTGTTTCTCCAAAGTATGTCATTTACAAAGAGATAGTTATACTCACAGGCTTTAAAAATTTAAGAGGGCATCTTCTGGGAAATTCTCAGTTACATAATCACTGAATTGGAACTGTGTATAATTTCTGCTTCTCTGTTACACTTGTATGTAACACATGTAGACAGTAATACATTTCTATATACTCATTTTGGGAAAAAGAATAGTCAAGAAGCACTTAACTCTGGGTTTTGATTACTTAGCTAAACAAATAGTCATTTAGAGAGATTAACTTAGGTAAAATTTATTTTCCTTGTGTTACAGATATAGATGATTAATATGTATTTAATTAAAAAATTTTTTTAATAAAGAAACACGTTAATATGACTTCACTTTGCCTTAATGTTCCTTCTTGGCTTAGGGATCATCTTTTTTTTTCTTTTTTTTTGAGACAGTCTCACTGTGTTGCCCAGGCTAGAGTGCCGTGGCGTCAGCCTAGCTCACAACAACCTCAAACTCCTGGGCTCAAGGGATCCTTCTGCCTCAGCCTCCCAAGTAGCTGA
Source organism: Avahi laniger (assembly GCA_963575035.1). Taxonomy (NCBI): domain Eukaryota; kingdom Metazoa; phylum Chordata; class Mammalia; order Primates; family Indriidae; genus Avahi; species Avahi laniger. Next base: position 4,403 of record CAUYSK010004353.1, on the reverse strand, counting down.
GACTACAGGCATGCGCCACCATGCCCGGCTAATTTTTTCTATATATTTTTAGGTGTCCAATTAATTTCTTTCTATTTTTAGTAGAGATGGGGTCTCGCTCTTGCTCAGGCTGGTGTTGAACTCCTGAACTCAAACAATCCGCCCGCCTCGGCCTCCCAGAGTGCTAGGATTACAGGCGTGAGCCACCGCCCTTGGCCCTTTTTAATTTAATATACATACTTAACATCAATTATTATAAGAACCTGTAATTCCCTTATGCCAAGCTTATACAGAAATAGAGTCAACTCCTATACTTCACATGATTTCTGGAGAGATTACCATTTTATCATTAAAAAACAAGAATTATAATTGTATGTGTATATTTGGTAATGTACACAGCCCTAAACCCTGGCCTTCAGGAAGTCATGACTGCTGATTTAAACATAATAGTCAGATGGATTATGATTGTTAGGCTAAGCTTTATTTTTCATTGTATGCTTTGTAAATGTTTTTGGTTGTTGATATCTTCATATTATCTCATAATAGTCAACAGTGCGTTGAGCACTTTGCTCAAGACTGACATACTAACACTTTTCTTTTTCAGGACTTAGAGGGAGTGGATATCATCCTAGGTGTCTGCTCTAGTGGCCTTCTGGTTTACAAAGATAAGCTGAGGATTAACCGTTTTCCTTGGCCGAAAGTGCTGAAGATTTCTTACAAACGTAGCAGCTTTTTCATCAAGATTCGGCCTGGAGAGGTACAGAATTCGTGTTTTTTTTCCTCCCAAACCAGACACAAACCGTGTCTAAAACACCTCTTCATTCCTGTTTTCCTTGTTATGTCATCTAAGAGGTTTCTCTGTAGCTGCCTATTCAGGGGCTGATGATTCTGTTTTCTGGATTAGTATTTCTTCTCTTCCTTACTACTGGTCTTCTGAACATTTCTCTTCCTGTTAGTAAATATACCATAGCCAAAAGTGAAACTTGGATTGATAAACTTGTTTCTTGTTTACTCCAGACAAAAAGTTGTTGAACAAATATTTTTTAATTGAGTAGCATGAGATTTTAAAATTATTTGTTGGGCGAAATTACTCATGTTTTACACCACCAACTCATAATTAAAATTTATTTGTATGCATACCTGTAGTGGTTATAGAGAATGTCAAGTTCTCTAGGGTAAAGTTCCATATTTTTAATAGAGTTGGATGTTCAACTTTGTGCCAGTTAACTCAGTTAGTTGGTGGTCAAGTTTTAGGATATACTAATGCCAGCCAAATTTAATTTTTATACTGAAGAGCCATTATGGTACAGCAGAAAATTAAATAGGAATTAAAAAAAAAAAGAACTTTTGGCCCCTTCACTGCCACTTTCTAAGCAAAAGACCCTAGAAAAATCTAAGGCTCAGCTTCCTTATCATTCAAGCATGATAATACCTTCTCTGTCACAGTTATTTGAAGATCAAATGAGATGTCAACTATAAAAGCTCTAAATAAGAAAGGACCATTCTGACATAAGGTGGCTTTTTGTGTGTGTATATATCACCATCTACTGGTGAAAAATGGCTCATTATTTGAGCCTGGAAATTCCAGATGTGCAGCCTTGAAAATCTTGGATAGGGATTATCATTGAAGCATTTATTTTGTACCGTAATTATTTACCTGTGCTGAGCACAGAGCAATCAATGTCTTCCCTCAAAGTTTCAAATCCAAGAGTTATTCAGTCAACAAATATTTATTGAGAGTTTTCTTTGTGCTAGACACTACTCTAGGGGCTAGAGATGTAACAATGAATAAGAATTCTATCCCTGAACAATCTTACATTTTAATGTGGGAAGGTGGTTAAGAATATATATACACATACACAAATAGTAATAAATATGATAATGAGAAGTCCTTAGCTTTTATGGATGTGAGCTATATAATGTATACTAAATTTTTTTTTTTTTTTTTTTTGAGATAGAGTCTCACTCTTGCCCGGGCTAGAGTGCCGTGGCGTCAGCCTAGCTCACAGCAACCTCAAACCCCTGGGCTCAAGAGATCATCCTGCCTCAGCCTCCCAGGTAGCTGGGACTACAGGCACGTGCCACCATGCCTGGCTAATTTTTTCTATTTTTAGTTGTTTGGCCAATTTCTTTCTATTTTTAGTGGAGACAGGGTCTCACTCTTGCTCAGGTTGGTCTCGAACTCCTGAGCTCAAACGATCCACCCGCCTTGGCCTCCCAGAGTGCTAGGATTATAGGCGTGAGCCACCGCGCCCGGCTGCATATACTAAAAATGTAGAATTCTTATTTAAGAAAACAGTCAGGAACAACAGTAGGATTTTGAGAAGTGGAATATTATGACTATGGTAGATGATTTAGAAGTAGCATGGTATAGTGGAGAGGGTGAAATTTTGCTTTTGCCATTTCATAGCTGTGAGACCGAACAAATAACTTTTCTGACCTCAGTTTCTTCATGTGTAAAAATACAGAGGATACTATCTAATCATAGTGGTATGGGCAGTAATAGGCACTCGAAATAAATGTCAGTTTCCTTTCCACCTTATAAAATATGTTTGAAGTCGAAACAAAGAGGCAAGAGACCAACAAGACAGTGTTCTAGTAGCCTTGGCAGGATATGGTTTGCTTAAGTCAAAGAGGTATGTAGACAAATTAATGATCAATTAAAGGAAAAAGAGAAAATATGTAATAAATCAAGAATCTGGGAAATAAGTTCAAGAGATCTATTGTATACCACGGTAACTATAGTTAGTAACAATGTATAGTATTCTAGAAATTGCTAAAAGACTAGATTTTAAGTATTCTCACTACAATTAAATGATAAGTGTGTGAGGTAATGCATGCAAATTTAGTTTGATTTAGCCAATGCACAATGTATACATATTTCACAGCAACATGTTGTAGATGATAAATATATATAATTTTTATTTTTCAATTTAAAAAGTTAATTTTTAAAAATCTGGTTTGATCCAAAATCTTTAGCTCCTATTACCAATTGCTATTACATAATAATGTTGATTGGTTGGGGAAATCATGGATATCCCATTCCCTGATCATTGAGTTGACTGTATTCCAAAAACAGATAGTGACTAAAGAAAAGCAGTGTTTGGACAATCAAAAAGTAACTTAATTATGTCACAGAAAAATATATTCTGTATGTGTGTGTGTGTGTGTTTTATGAATAAAAATAAGATGCTTAAATAATACGAGATGCATTCCCTGCCTTCCTTGCTTTGGAAAAAGCTACCCTCAGTGAGTGAATTTCTTTTGGTAAGTAGTAAAAAATTTCAAATGATACTTTATGTCCTTAAATTATAACAGTGGCCTCGTATTTCTCTGGTACTGTATCACTATAGTGAGGTAATACTTCATGTTTACATTTACTTGTGTTTTTATAGCAAGAACAGTATGAAAGTACCATTGGATTCAAACTTCCCAGTTACCGAGCAGCTAAGAAATTATGGAAAGTCTGTGTAGAACATCACACATTTTTCAGGTTTGTTCTCACTTAAGTATTTTTCAAGGATAAATTATTTATGCATGTTTCTATTTTTAGCCTGCTATTGAAATTCTCTTCTTTGTATGACTGGCACTCTTTTATTTAGCTCAGGTGAGATCATCTTAAACACGACAAAATGAATTCAGTTCTCCCTCTTTGGGTTGAAAAGTATGCTTCAACATTTCCAAAGCACCTTTCTGTGTATGGTGGAAGGAGAAGTAAGGAATAGGAAACTGTATTTACTAGGGGCTCTGTGATTGCCCTAACTGTAGCTAAAAATCAGTCCTAATAAGGGGAGCTACCCTCACTTATGTCCACATGGAATTTCTCTAAGCAGTGCTTAACTACTTTCTGTTGAGCTTTTATTCTAGAATTTTAAAGATGTGAAGCTGATTATTATCTTGGTTCTATCAACTCCAAAAAGGGAGCACACAGAATCATCTTTGAAGCCCAGTTGTACCAGATAGTCAGAAAAGATAAGAAAGTAGCATTTCCTCTACCTCAGGAGACCATGTTATTAACCCCTTGAATTCATTTACCAAGCATTTTTTTTTCTTTGAAGACAGGGTCTCACTCTGTTGCCTAGGGTAGAGTGCAGTGGCATCACGATAGCTCACTGCAATCTCAAAAGTGTGGGCTCAAGTGATCCTCCTGTCTCAGCCTCCCAAGTAGCTGGAACTACTGGCGTGTGCTACCACACCTGCTATTGATAATTTTTCTTGGCCAGGTGCGATGGCTCATGCCTGTAATCCTAGCACTCTGGGAGGCCGAGGCGGGAGGATTGCTAGAGCTCAGGAGTTCGAGACCAGCCTGAGCAAGAGTGAGACCCCGTCTCTACTATAAATAGAAAGAAATTAGCCAAACAACTAAAAATAGAAAAAATTAGCCAGGCACAGTGGTGCATGCTTGTAGTCCCAGCTACCTGGGA